>WNWK01014826.1:0-49938 GCA_009830355.1 Cherax destructor
AATTGTGTATGGCTGTGTAACCAGGAATGGCATAGATATCTGTAGTATGAGGCTTTAACCATGTTTCAGTGAGAGCAATGATGGACATACTGGCCTGAAGTGAGTTTAATAATGCAGTGAGGTCATCAAAATGTTTGCTTAAAGATCTTTATTGGTGGATTTGGGTAGTGTTTTAGCCTGTTCTGCTGTGTAGTAATGACAGTTGTTGTTAGGTTCATGTAAGTCATTTAATAGAAGGTTGGTATCAGGATCAATGTTTGGAATCATAAGATTTAGTGTGATTCTATAGTTAAACTTAAAAATAGAACAACGCAAGTAGACTTAAGAATAGGACAATGCAAAAGGATTTCTTGGCACGTGAGTTAGTACGTTGGATATGATTACAAAAATAAATGAAAAAAATGAGCTAAGGTAGTCAATTTACAGCTAATAAAAATCTAAAACTATAGCACCTGAGTTAGCACCTGAGTTAGCACCTGAGTTAGTTAATTAATTAAGCAAAAGTTTATATATGAGTGTGATTCTAAAAAGACTTAAGAACAATGAATAATGCTAAACTTAAAGATATGATATCTGATCAATTGATTTTACTAGCTATTGGATTAACACACTTTTGAACAGAAGTCACAGAGGTTTAGGATATATCTTTACAGTGTACAGTGGACCCCGAGTATCGTAATTAATCCGTTCCAGGAGCTAGTACTTAACACAAAGTTTTCGAAATTCGAACCCTTATTTCCTATAAGAAATAATGTAAATACAATTAATCCGTTCCACAAAAAAATATTCACATATAAAATAATTAAAAACAATATATATATATACATTTACTTACCATTATTGAAGAGTTGCAGGCATCTGGAAGATAGAGTAATGAGTAATGAAGGTCCTCTTGGGCATTTTCTTCCAAAACAGGCCTGTTTCATCACAATTAAACACTTGTTGGGGGAGGAATTCTTCAGCCTCTACGAAGGGAAATCCCCACTCCCTGCATGCCTGCTACACTCCCTGCGTGCCTGCTACACTCCCTGCGTGCCTGCTACACTCCCTGCATGCCTGCTACACTCCCTGCATGTCTGCTACACTCCCTGCATGAATGCTACACTCCCTGCATACCTGCTAAACTCCCTGCATGGCTGCTACACTCCCTGCATGAATGCTAACCTCCCTGCATGAATGCTACACTCCCTGCATACCTGCTAAACTCCCTGCATGGCTGCTACACTCCCTGCATGAATGCTAAACTCCCTGCATGAATGCTAAACTCCCTGCATGCCTGCTACACTCCCTGCATGAATGCTACACTCCCTCCATGAATGCTACCACAGGGGTGCCACTAGGAAGCTTCTTTGGACCCATGGTGACTTATTTCACAGTGACAATCACTAAAGCACCAAAAAAAACACCAAATGTAGTGTGAATGTTTGAAAGAGCGCGCTAGGTAATGTTCTCTCAATGGTAAACAACGCTTCACTGGCGGCGTCCTGCGTCCCGCGCAGGCGCGGAGCAGGCGGACAGGTCTAATACGTTACGAAACACGAGCAGTTTTACGATTCTCGAAGTTGTAAAAAGCTTACGAAACACGATGTTTACGAAGTAAGAACCTTTCGAAACTCAGGGGTCCACTGTAATTGATTTATTATTTAACTAGCTAATAGAACTGGTTGGAAAGTTACTATGATTAGTATTAAGTTATAATGGAACAAATATTAAGATTCAGTATTGCACTAGTTGTGATTATAGAATTTATTAAAGGCAATGTAATAAAAATGATAACGAGTTTCAGTAAGTAAGTAAGTTTATTCAGGTATACACAAATACATTTAGATAGATTATCATACATAGCAGCATATGTGTAGAGAACCTAGGATAACCCAAAAAAGTCAGAATGACTTATTTCCATTGGGGTCCTTTTTATACCTTAATATTATACATTGTAGGATATATATGTTATTATATTATAAAGGATATATGTATACTAGGAATAAGGTAAAAAGAGTTATTTACATATACATGTGTGTTAGCTAAAAAAATATAAAATCATTCTCCTCCCTTTCTGTCGCTACATTCATTAGGTACCTTTTGGTTCTCTTCTTGAACTGGCTCATGCTATGACTGGCTTTGACATGTGCAGGCAGTCTGTTCCATTCTTTTATTGCTGTATAATAAAAAGGTGTTTGAAGCCTGGCCACTGACTGTGAGTACTATAAAGTTGTGCTCTCTCCCCCTAGTACTATGACTGCTTTGGTTCCCAGCCATGAAAAAATTGCCAGCAAGATA
Source organism: Cherax destructor (assembly GCA_009830355.1). Lineage (NCBI taxonomy): Eukaryota > Metazoa > Arthropoda > Malacostraca > Decapoda > Parastacidae > Cherax > Cherax destructor. The sequence continues at coordinate 2,281 of WNWK01014826.1, forward strand.
TTCTGGACACTGTTTGTGAGCAATTTTATAAACTTGATTTAATTTAAGTTGTTTTACTCTGTCTTCAATATTCAGCATATCCAATTGTTGTAATTCATCCTGGCCTACATGCTCTCTGGGACCCAGGTCCAGGATGAATCTTACCATTTTGTTCTGGGTGATTTGCAGTTTATCTTTCAGATTTTTTTGTCAAGGCAGAGAACCATGAAGAGCAAGCGTAGTCAATATGACATTGTATAAGGGCTAGACATAGGGTCCTGCGAGCCTCAGAAGGTAAACACTGTGCTTGTCTGTAGAGGAACTTCAATCTGGCATTCGCTTTCTTTACTACACTGTTCCCTATCAATTCTCCTGACATGCACGAGTCAAAGGGGATACCAAGATATTTTACTGAGGAAACTGAAGTGATGGATTCCCCATTACACCGGACATTAAAATTATTTACCCTTCTCAGTTTATACAGTCATACCTCGGTTAACGATATTAATCCGTCAGAAAGGGCGTATCTGTAACCGAATCAATCGTTATCCGAATCAATTTTCCCCATAAGAAATAATGGAAATAAAATTAATCCATTTCAGACTTCCAAAAGTAGTAAAATAAAATATTTTTTAGAACTTTTTGACATTAAATAATACACAATTTAATGAACATTAAAGAAATACATGTAAATATAGTACAATAACCTGTCACTTACATTTATTGAAGAGTTGTTGATGTGTGGAGGACGGGACGAGGGGAAAGGATGTTTGGAAGGGGAATCCCCTTCCATTAACACTGCAGGTGGCAAGTTCTTTTCTGGGGTTACTGGCCTTTTTCTTTTAATGCCACTAGGACCAGGTTGAGAGTCACTGGACCCCTCTCTAACCAAAAATCTGTCCAGGGAGCTCGGTGTCTGGCGATTCTTTAACACATCCCTGAAATGGGACACCACTGTGTCATTGTACAGGTTGCCAGCACGGCCTGCAACAGCATGGTTAGGGTGATATTCATCCATAAAGCCTTGCACCCTGCTCCACATTCCACATATCTCCTTAATCACTGAAGAAGGCACCTTCTTCCATCTCTGTTCCACCTCCTCCTCCTCTGAACCATTGTCCTGACCTGTGGTCTCTTGTTGCTGTTGAAGCTCTTACAGATCTTCAGTGGTTAGCTCTTCATTGTGCTCCTCCTCCAACTGTTCCACATCCTCACCACTCACCTCCAACCCTACAATTTCTTCCACAACAGGCTCAGGCTCAGGCTCAGGCTCAGGGTTCTGAGGCTCAGCCCCAAAACCTTCAAAATCCCTCTCTAGAACACAGTCTGGCCACAATTTTCTCCAGGCAGAGTTCAAAGTCCTGGTAGTCACTCCCTCCCAAGCCTTACTTATAAGGTGTACACAATGCAGGATATGGAAATGATTTTTTCCAAAAGTCGCTGTAACTTGTTCAGCTATCAAAACTTTGGAATCCAGTCAATGGACCAATTATGTACCTCTGTAATCTTTTGACTACCGCCCACAGGATGGGTTTAGGGTGCATAATAAAGATATTAAACTAACTCTTACGGTTATATTCATGTCTGTGGTCACATCAAAGCACTTTTGAAACATTGCTTTGGTGTAGAGTTTTTTAAAGTTGCAAATGACCTGCTTTTCCATGGGCTGGAGGAGAGGAGTGGTATTAGGGGGCAAGAACTTCACTTTGATGAATTTAAAGTCCTCCACAATTTTCTCTACCAAGTTTGGAGGATGACAAGGAGCATTGTCCATTATCAGGAGGCACTTAAGTGGCAAATTATTTTCCTGGAGATATTTCTTCACACTGGGGCCAAACATGCCATTGAACCACTCTAAGAAAATGTCCTTTGTGACCCATGCCTTTTTGTTAGATTTCCACATCACACACAAGTTAGACTTGGTGATACCGCATCTGCCAAACACTCGGGGATTTTCAGAATGATACACCAGTAAAGGCTTCACTTTGCAATCACCACTGGCATTAGCACAAAGCATCAGAGTTAGCCTGTCTTTCATAGGCTTGTGTCCTGGCTGTGCCTTTTCCTCCTGAGTAATGAAGGTCCTGTTGGGCATTTTCTTCCAAAACAGGCCTGTTTCATCACAATTAAACACTTGTTGGGGTTGGAATTGTTCAGCCTCTATGTACCCCTGGAATTCAGGCACATATTTTTCAGCCGCACTTTTGTCACAACTGGTTGCCTCACCATGCCTCACAACACTATGTATGCCACTTCAGTTCTTAAATTTTTGAAACCAGCCTCTGCTGGCTTTAAATTCGTTCACTTCAGTACTCGTTGCAGGCATTTTCTTAACGAGATCATCATGCAACTGCTTTGCTTTCTCACATATTATTGCCTGCGTAACACTATCTCCTGCTAACTGTTTCTCATTGATCCACACCAACAACAAATTTTCCACATCTTCCAGCACTTGCGATCTATGTTTTGTGATCACAAATGCACCTTTCACAACAACAGCTTCCTTGATTTTACGTGTATTTCCCTTAGCCACAATGGTAGCGATGGTAGAATAGGCTTTACCATACAGCCTGGCCAGCTCAGTGATATGCACTCCACTTTCATATTTTTCTATTATCTCCTTCTTCAGTTCTACTGTATTTCTGAGCCTCTTTACCACAGGGCTGGCACTAAGAGCTTTCTTTGGAACATGGTAGCTTATTTAGCAGCTGCAAGCACTAAAAACAGTGGAATAATGACAATATACTGGTATGAATGCGTGGGTGGCGTGGGTGGTGGTCGCTCTCGCTTGTAAACAATAGCACACTGATGCTCCCTGGAGTGCCTGCACAACTGGGCGCCACGCGGAAGCGTCCGGGACGAATATCATAAACCGAACCAATCATCAAAAACCGAGTCAATATTTTGACGTAAAAATGTAACGCTAACCGAATTTATCGTTATCCGACGCCATCGTTAACCAAGGTATGACTGTATTTCGTTCCAAAGAGTATGCCTTCTGTTTTCCCTAGACGTAATGATAGTTTATTGTCTACTAACCATTTGCTGCAGGACTCTAGTTCCAGTATTAATACATTAGCTATATCTTGTGGGGCTTTACCTGACACTAACAGAGCACTGTCATCCGCATACAGTAGGAGTTTGCACTTGACACTGATGGGCATATCATTTACATAACACAGGAATAATGAAATACCCAGAATACTACCTTGGGGAACTCCACATGCTATCGGCAGTGGTTCTGATTCCGTTTTGTTGATTTTGACAATTTGTTTCCTGCTAAATAACAAAAAAAGACACAATACCGTGACAGGAACAATACACATACAACCCGCACATATAAAAGGAGAGGAGCTTACGACGACGTTTCGGTCCAACTTGGACCATTTACAAAGTCACACTAACACGAAGGACAGGTGGAAGGGGTATTTATAGGCAGGCAGACAGGGAGGGCACAAGAAAGTGGTGGAGGGTAATGGAGGTGGTAGTGATAGTGGTAGTGGTAGTAGTAGTGGAGTCAGTCATAAACTAGGAAAGGAGCACTGCAAAGACGCTGGCGGCCCGCAAGGGTAAGAACAAGAACACAGGGGGAAAAATAAAATAAAATAAATAAAATAGAGGACAAATACAAGGCAAAAGAAAAGAAAGAGAACCCAGAGGAGAAAGGAAAAACAGGAGAAGGGGGAAGAGAAAGAAGGGGAAGGAATCAGGTTAAGTCTCGGATGTTCTGAAGTTTGGAGCATTTAACAATGTAATGGGAGAGGAAAGCATCTACAGAGACAAAGCCCGGGCTAAGATTCATACAGGGAAAGTTGTGTATAAGGGAGGATTCAACCAAACGACGACTGTGAAAGTTGGACGTAGGGTAGACAGTTTTAGCAGAAGACCAATCAATAGGATGACTGTGATCTCTGACATGACAGAAAAGAGCATTATTAGTGTCGGCAAGCCTAACACTATTTTTGTGCTCCCTAAGTCTGTCAGAAAGAGATCGGCCAGTTTCTCCGAAGTACTGAAGAGGACAGGAGGAGCAAGAAATAGAGTAAACACCAGGAGAATCTATAGAGGGAGGGGAGGTATGAACTAGATTAGTGCGAAGAGTGTTAGTCTGGCGAAAGGTAAGTTTGATGTCTAAGGAACGGAGAGAGTTGTTGAGATTAGAGAGACCAGAGATGTAGGGAAGGCAGAGGACAGGAGAGTTCCCAGGAGTAGAGGGTTTGGGAGAGAAGAAAGTCCATTTGGCACGAGAGAAGGCAGAGTCTATGAAATGGGAAGGGTAGCCAAGGCGGGAAAATGAATTATGAAGAGTAGAAATTTCTGCATCAAGGAACTGAGGATCACAAATGCGGAGAGCACAGAGAAAGAGGGAGATAAGAACACTTTTCTTGACAGAGGAAGCATGATAAGAGAAGTAGTGAATGTACATGCCACTGTGCATAGGCTTGCGGTTTCGGAAAAGGCAAAACCTGTAACTGAGCGGTGCACATGAACATCAAGGAAAGGAAGCAAAGAATTAGATTCCCAATCAGCTTTAAACTTAATGGAAGGGGCAAGATTATTAAGAGCATCAAGAAATGGTTGGAAGAGACTTGAGTCATGAGGCCAAAGAGCAAAGATGTCATCTACATAGCGGAGCCAGAGTGATGGACGTACATCAATAGTGGGAAGAAGAACAGTCTCAAAGTATTCCATGTAAAGATTAGCAAGAACAGGAGATAAAGGAGAGCCCATGGCGACACCAAAGGTTTGAGAATAATATTTACCTTGAAAAGAAAAGGAATTAGAGTGCACACAAAGGCGGATAAGATCAAGAAAGACATCAGTAGGTATAGGGAGAAGAAGCAACCCTTCATTGGCCTTCTCTCTAAGAAAATTAAGGACATCATCCAGAGGGACATTAGTGAAGAGGGACTCAACATCAAGACTAAGCATCTTACAGGTCGGGAGAGAGCGAACCCGTTCGATGAAGTCTTGAGAGTGACGAAGGTGGGCAGGAGAAAAAGTACCAAGAAAGGGGGTAAGAGTTTTGGCAAGCCAAGAAGCAAGAGAATAAGAGACAGAACCTCTAGAAGATATGATGGGACACAGAGGAATGTCAGGTTTGTGAGTTTTGGGAAGGCCATATAAATAGGGCAGGGAGGTTCAGATAACCCGAAAACGTTGAACAAGGTTAAAGTCAGAAGGACAGAGGTCGGAGAGAGTCTTAAGTTTCTTGTTGAAAGTTCTCTTGATGTGATCAAGAGCGTTGGAAACGAGAGGAGTGTAGGTACGTGAGTCAGAGAGCAAGACATCGGCTTTACGGGGGTAATCCTCTCGATCAAGGATAACTACCGAATTACCTTTGTCAGAAGAGAGTATGACAATGTTAGCGTTGGATTTAAGAGAAGAAAGGGCAAGTTGATAGCGGCGAGGAAGGTGATGCTTCTTAGAAAACAGGCTATCAAGAGCAGGAAGGAGAGCGCCACGAAAAGTGGATAAATCAGGAAGATTATTATTACGACAGCGAGACTGGCGAAAAGAATCAAAAGAGCTAATCATGTCAATACCAGCGCGAGGGGCAGGTGAAGTGGCAAAGGAAAGACCAAAACCAAGCAGTTCAAGCTCATGTTGGGAGAGTGTGACAGAAGACAGATTAGTAACACAGTCAGTAAGGGAGAATTTGGACCAAGGACTATCTGAGATGAGACGTTGAAGTTTGTTCTGTAGTTTAGTAGAATGCATTTGTGAATTCAGGCGAGCAGTGTCAAAAGCGACGGTAGTGAGAAGGTTACAGAGATCTTGTGGAAGAGAAGCAAAGAGAGCATGTTGACGTTGACGGAGAGTAAAGAAGGCATCTTCAACTTGAGACTTAGTAGAAATAATGAGCTGTTGGAGTAGGAGATGGGCATGGTCAGGAAAGGGAGTGCCCAGTGGGTTAGGTTTCAGGAAATGGGAGAAGGAAGGGGGTAGAACCTGCTCAGCAAGACAGTCACGTAGAAAGCGAAGCTGATTCTTGCGACGCCTGGTGGCAATAAGAGCAGCCTCATAAGAACGAAAGAGGGGTTTAAAAGAAGGAAGAACATTACAAAAGTTTGAAAGAATAAGTCGCTTACCTGCGGGGTCCATAAATAACAAAAAAAGGCACAATACCGTGACTGGAACAATACACACACAACCCGCACATATAAAAGGAGAGGAGCTTACGACGACGTTTCGGTCCGACTTGGACCTATGCCGATAGCTTGAAGTTTCTTACATAATATATTGTGGTTGACAGTATCGAAGGCCTTTTGCAAGTCTAAAGTTACCATTCCTATGAGGTTCCCTATAGACATTTCAGTTCTCATGTAATCCATCAGATTAATTAGGGAGGTGTCGGTTGAGTAAGATCTCCTAAAGCCTGATTGGTAACTATGAAGAATGTTCTTGTCAATAAGATATTTAACTACTTGACAGTACACTGCCCTCTCTAGAATTTTGGATATTACACTGAGTATACTAATAGGCCTATAGTTGCTGACATCAGACCTACTATTTTTCTTGAAGATAGGAGTAACTCTGGCCTCCTTGAACCCCTCTGGCACTGTATTAGTGGTGATGGACAAATTTATTATGTGAGCAATGGGGATTGCCAGTTCAGAGGCACCATCTTTTAGGAAGTTAGACGGGATGTTATCTGGACCGGTGCTCTTAATTGGGTTTAACCTGCTTAGTTCTTTTTGCACGAAGTCATGAGATACACTTACTAGTTGACAACTGTTTGGAGTTACTCCTTTATTGGTATAGTATGTTTTAAATTTATCAGAGTCTGTGTTAAAGGTATTTGATGTAGCTGGTAGCTTACTTACTAGTGTTGATGCGACAGTTGTGTAGTATGAATTAAAACAATTTGCCACTTTAGTTGTTTCGTGGCATACCTCGTTATCGACATTTAGAACTATGTTAGATCTATCTACGGGTTTATGGCTATACCCCACCTGTTTGAGTTGTTGCCAGAGCTTTCTAGGGTTATTCTTGTACTCTTCGATTTTTGAGCAATAGTGTCTTGCCTTTGCGCCTTTTATAAACCTCTGCACTCTGTTCCTCACCCTTTGGAATTCATTTAGTGCTGCAATATCCTGTCTGCTTGCCTTAAATCTTTTTATCAACTGGTCTCTGAATTTCATATTATCTAATATCTCAGTAGTCATCCAGGGTTCAGTTCTTCGTTTAATCCTAACCTCTTTAACTGGTGCAATATTATCAAGGATGGCAGTGAACATTGGACCCCCAAAGGGTTAATATTGTTTATTATGTCATATTAGATGAATTGTGATAGATAAATAAGCCATAGAGTTTATATTAGTATCATTTTGAAGGACTATCTTGTCCTGTCCACAAACACACACCCCTGTCGCCAGCACAATTCCAAACATTCGTCTGAAACAGAACTCTCTGGAACACTTTTTTGAGCAATAGGGGTCCAGTGACTCTCATGCTGGTCCTAGTAGCATTAAAAAAAAAAGAAGAGAAGTAACCCCGTAAAAGAACTTGGTACCTGAAGTGTTAATGGAAGAGGATTTCCCTTCCAAACACTAGCAACTACTCCTTCCTCTCCTCATCTTCCATCTTCCACACATCAACAACTCTTCAATAAAGGTAAGTGATAAGTTATTACTGTTTTAAGTACTTTGTATCTCATTCTTTTCTGTGTAATTTAATGTGGAAACAATATTTATTTTAATACTTTTGGGTGTCTGAAACGGATTAATTGAATTTCCATTATTTCTTATGAGGAAAATAGAATCAGAGTTCATAATATTTGGTGTTCGGAACGCCCTCTGGAACGGATTAATTACGAACTCCGGGGGTCCACTGTATTTCAAATCCTACCTTACTAACAGGTATCAATCCGTCACCATTAAAGACACAACCTCATCTACACGACCACTTGACACTGGAGTGCCACAGGGAAGTGCCTTTGGTCCCCTGCTCTTCCTCTTAACCCTTTGAGGGTTGGCCACGTACTTGTACGTCATTGCAGCCAGGGTCGGTCACGTACTTGTACTCGTAAATTCTAGCGCCTTCAAATCTGGTGGAAGAAAGCTGGCAGGCCTACATATGAAAGAATGAGTCTGTGTGGTCAGTGTGCACAGTATAAAAAAATCCTGAAGCATGCAGTACATAATGAGAAAAAAAAAACTCCGACTGTGTTTTTGGTTTAAAACAGTGACTTTCGAGTGTATTTTCGTATGGGATTTATGGTTGTATTCTCGCTTTCTTTGTCTCATTTGATAGAATGGAAGATATATTACAGAAATAGTGATGATTTTGATTGGTTTTGCGATGACAAGTACAGTGGACCCCCGAGTTACGAACACCCCGGAAATCGTACAATTATGTAAGTATAATATTGTAAGTGCTTTTGTAAGTGTATTTACTTCACATTATTTCTTAAGGGAGTAAATTCGTTCGGTAATGGCACTTGAGCAGGCTTCTGGAATGAATTTTGTTTGTTACACGGGGGTCCACTGTACCTTGAAATTGAGCTCAGAGTAGCGAAAATGTTCGATTTTTGCCGATGTTCAAGAGTAAACAAATCATGCCACGCATCCAATACACGTCAACTGGTGAGTCTAATATTCTTTCACAAGTGTGCTGATATTATTTATATCGTTTTTACAATGATGCAGTAGTATACATAATAATAATAAGAATAATAATTCAAAATGGTAAGCAAAAGTAATGTAAGAGGGGCCTGAAGATGTGACTAATGAACAGATAAAATGTTATTTTAGTGCCAGGAATGTCTGTCTTGTTTATTCTGGACCCTATTTTGAAAATGGCATCTTTTGAAATTTGTGTAAAATTGGCCAAATTGCCAATTTCTGACCACTTTACTGGGTAGTTAAAATCGGTAAATGAGCGGTTTCTGGTACTCAATCGATAGATGAAATGGAGTTCTAGTGAAACAGCTATGATTTTAGTCGACTGGAACATTGCAATTGGCCGAAAATAGGGATCAAATTGGGCGAAATCGCCAATGCGTAAATATCGTCAAGACCGCTAACTTTGTGAGACCATACTTCCATAAGTTTTCCATCAAATGTCATACTTTTGGTGTCATTATGATCAGAAAAAAGATTCTCTATCATTTCATAAGAAAAAAGTCTTTTTTTTTTTTAATTTTTCGACCCTCAGAATGAGTTTGGGAGAGGGCCTCTCGACCCTCAAAGGGTTAAACATCAATGATCTTCCCAACGTATCACAACACCTGAAACAAATTCTCTTTGCTGATGACATAACTTATGTCATCTCCCACCCAAATCTTGCTTCACTCAAAACCATTGTTAATGAAAATCTACAGAAAATATTAACCTGGATGACAGCCAATAAACTTACACTCAACCCTTTCGGGGATTCGGCCATACTAGTACAGCTTAGGCGCCAGGGTTTTCGTCGTACTAGTATGCCTAAATTCCATCGCCCTCAAATCAAGCAGAAACAGGCTGGTAGGCCTAGATGTGAGAGAATGGATTTGTGCGGTAAGTGTGCGCAGTATAAAAAAATCTAGCACCCCACAGTGCATAATGAGGAAAAAAAAACTCTGACCGTGTTTTTAGTTTAAAACAGCGACTTTGCAGTCTATTTTCCTATGGTATTTATGCTTGTATTTTAGTTTTCTTAGTCGCATTTGATAGAATGGATGATATATTACAGAAATAGATAATTTTGACTGGTTTCACGATGACAAGTACCTTGAAACTGAGCGCAAAGTAGCGAAAATGTTCGATTTTTTCCGATGTTCAAGAGTAAACAAATCACGCCATGCGTCCAATACACATCAACTGGGTAGTCTAATATTCTTGCACAAGTGCACTGATATTATTTATACCATTTTTACAATGATGCAGTTGTATACGTAACAGTAAATCTTCTATTTTTTGTGAGAATAAAAATTCAAAATGGAAAGCAAAAGTAATGTAAAAGGGGCCTGGAGACGTGACTAATGAACAGATAAAATGTTATTTGAGTTCCAGGAATGTCTGTCTCATTTATTCTGGACCCTATTTTGAAATTGGCATCTTTTGAAATGTGTGTGAAATTGGCCAAATTGCCAATTTCTGACCACCTTATTGGGTAGTTGAAATCGGTAAATTGGCGGTTTCTTGTACTAAATTGATATAAGAAGTAGAATTCTAGCGAAATAGCTATAATTTTAGTAGACTGAAACATTGGAATTTGCCGAAATTAGGGCTCAAAGTGGGGGAAATCGCCAATGCATAAATGTCATCGATACCGCTAACTTTGTGAAAGCATAATTCCGTTAGTTTTCGATGAAATTTCATAATTTTGGTGTCGTTATGATCGGAAAAAGATTCTCTATCATTTCATAAGAAAAAATTAAAAAAAAATTCCGAAAAATTTGCGACCCTGAGACGAGTTTGGGAGAGGGCCTGGCGACACCAAAGGGTTAATACTGACAAAACCTTATACAGTGGTACCCCGGTTTACGATATTTTTTCATTCCAGAATGCTGTTCAAGTGCCATTACCAAACAAATTTATCTCCTTAAGAAAAGTTGTAAAATAGACTAGTCCTTTTAGACCCCCAAAATTACACTTACAAAAGCATTTAAAAAAATAAACTTACATAAAAGGGTGAGTTTGGGGACCATCGTAAACCGGGGTACCACTGTATATTATGTTTGATAACAGAACAGGTGTTGCACAACTGAACATTATGATTGACAACAGTCTTATTGCTAAACATAATGAGGGCAAATTCCTGGGCCTACATCTTGAGAGCAACCTGAATTTCAGCACCCATATCCAACACATAGCAAAAAAAGTATCCAAAACGGTTGGGATCCTCTCTAAGATATGTTACTATGTATCGCAATCAGCCCTACTCACTCTATACTATTCACTCATCTATCCCTACCTCACGTATGCCATTTGTGCTTGGGGATCAACAGTAGCAACCCACCTTAAACCAATAATAACCCAACAAAAAGCCGCAGTAAGAATTATCACGCAATCCAATCCCAGGCAACACACCCCCCCACTCTTCAAAGACCTAAATTTACTCACTGTCCAGAATATCCACACTTACTACTGTGCAACCTACATGTACAGAACCATAAATTCCAATAATAACCCTGAACTAAAATGCATTCTTGATAGTTGTGACAGGACCCATAGGCACAATACCAGACACAAAAATCTCTATGACATTCCCGGTGTCCAGCAAAATCTATACAAACGTTCAATGTACATTACCCCTTTCAGGGTCCAAGGGGGGTCTCCGAAACTCGTTCTCAGGGTCCAAGAATTTAAAAAAAAAAAAATATTTTTCCTTGTGAAATGATAGAGAATCTTTTTCCGATCATAACGCCACAAAAGTTATGAAACTTGATCGAAAACTAATGGAATTATGCTTTTGCGAAGTTAGCGGTAGCCATGACACTTACGCATCAGCGATTTCACCCACTTTGAGCCCTATTTTCGGCAAATTCCAATGTTTCAGTCAACTAAAATTATAGCTATTTCGCTAGAACTCTATTTCTTCTATCGATTGAGTACAAGAAACCGCCTATTTACCAATTACAACTACCCAAAATAGTGGTCAGAATATGGCAATTTGGCCAATTTCACACAAATTTCAAACGATGCCAATTTCAAAATAGGGTCCAGAATAAACAAGGCAGACATTCCTGGCACTAAAATAACGTCTTCTCTGTTCATTAGTCACGTTTCCAGGCCCCTCTTGCATTACTTTTGCTTTCCATTTTGAATTTTTATTCTCAAAAATAGAAGATTTACTGTTATGTATACAACTGCATCATTGTAAAAATGGTATAAATAATATCAGAGCACTTGTGCATGAATATAAGACTCGCCAGTTGATGTGTATTGGAGGCATGGTGTGATTTGTTTACTCTTGAACATCGTCAAAAATCGAACATTTTCGCTACTTTGAGCTCAATTTCAAGGTACTTGTCGTTGTCAAACCAATCAAAATCATCTCTATTTCTGTAATATATCTTCCAATCTATCAAATGAGACCAAGAAAATGAGAATACATCAATACATACCATACGAAAATAGACTGCAAAGTCGCTGTTTTAAACCAAAAATATGGTCAGAGTTTTTTTTTCCTCATTATGCACTGTGTGGTGCAGGAAATTTTTTATACTGCGCACACTGACCGCACAGACCCATTCTATCACATCTAGGCCTAACAGCCTGTTTCTGCTTGATTTGAGGGCGCTAGAATTTAGGCATACTAGTACGTCAATAACCCCAGGGCGTAAGCTGTACTAGTACGTCAATACCCCAGGGCGTAAGCCGTACTAGTACGTCAATAACCCTGAAAGGGTTAAAGGGCCTAAAATCTGGAACTTCCTACCTGAAAACTCTAGAACTGCAGACTCAGCCACCATTTTGAAAACTACCGTCAAAAAACATCTCATCTTCCTAACACACTCCACCATCAACTAACTACATGAAAACCACCTATTCATGCACACACACATTCTTTTCATTTCCACCTACACTGACCCAAATGACTGTAAACATAAAATTCCAAATATAGCTATGCCTAATAAATCACAAGCTAGTCCTAAGTCTGCCCGAGATACTCCAATATAAGAGCTTTAATAGAAAATGTGTATCATTCCAAGACAAAATCATTCTCATTGCTAATTTTACAAATTGTTATACAGTGGACCCTCGGAAATCGAACACTTCCAACTCGCCCTTTTATTTACATAAAAGGGCTTTTATAGGTGTATTTTTGGGGGTCTGAAATGGACTAATCTAATTTACATCATTCCTTATGGGAATAAATTTGTTTGGTAACAGCACTTGAACAGCATTCTGGAATGAAGAATGTTCGATTTCCGGGGATCCACTGTACAGTGGACCCTCGAGTTTCGGTCATTCCGAATATCGTTTTTTTCATGTTTCGAGCGCTTTTTTCAGTCAATGTTTTTCTCGTGTATCTGCCATTTACTCGTGTATCGGTCCGTAACAGACTTGTCCGCCTGCCCGCGCTTACGCGCCTCGCCACGCAGGACGCCAGTCTAGCGTTGTTTACCATTGAGAGAACATTACCCAGCACGCTCTTTCAAACATTTCACAAAAATTTATTCTGTTTATTGCTGGTTTAGTGATTGTCACTGTTAAATAAGTCACCATGGGTCCAAAGAAGCTTCCTAGTGGCACCCCAGTAGTAGCATTCATGCAGGGAGTGTAGCAGGCATGCAGGGAGTGTAGCAGGCATGCAGGGAGTGTAGCAGGCATGCAGGGAGTGTAGCATTCATGCAGGGAGTGTAGCATTCATGCAGGGAGTGTAGCAGGCATGCAGGGAGTGTAGCAGGCATGCAGGGAGTGTAGCAGGCATGCAGGGAGTGTAGCAGGCATGCAGGGAGTGTAGCAGGCATGCAGGGAGTGTAGCATTCATGCAGGGAGTGTAGCATTCATGCAGGGAGTGTAGCATTCATGCAGGGAGTGTAGCATTCATGCAGGGAGTGTAGCATTCATGCAGGGAGTGTAGCAGACATGCAGGGAGTGTAGCATTCATGCAGGGAGTGTTGCATTCATGCAGGGAGTGTAGCAGGCATGTAGAGAGTGTAGCAGGAAGGCAGGGAGTGGGGATTCCCCTTCCAAACACTAACACCTTCCCCTGTCCTCCTCCCTATCTTCCAGATGCCAGCAACTCTCTTCAGTAAAGGTAAGTAAATGTTATTTATTATTATGTTATTTATTATTTATGTATTTATTATTATTTTGTGTTAATAATGTTAGTTTGTGTATGTAAAACTATAGTATTTATTCTTTAAAAAAATGAATTTTTTGTGAATATTTTTGGGTGGAACGGATTAATTGTATTTACATTATTTCTTATGGGAAATAAGGTTTCGAGTTTTAAATTTTCGTGTTAAGGTCTAGCTCCTGGAATGGATTATGACCGATAGTCGAAGGACCACTGTACAGTGGACCCCAGAGTTTCGTAAAAACTTCATTCCCGAAGCCTGCTCAAGTGCCATTACCGAACGAATTTACTCCCTTAAGAAATAATGTCACATAGGTTAGTCTATTTCAGACCCCCAAAAATACACTTCCACAAGCACTTACAATATTATACTTACATAATTGTATGATTTCCGGGGTTTACGAAACTCGGGGGTCCACTGTACGTATTCTTAAATGTTCTGAACTACCTCCCTATTGTAAATCTATGTAATCATTTGTAATTTTTAATTTTTAATTGTAATTTGTAAATTTTTAACATCTATTGTTTCCACTTTACATTTTATTTTATCTATTGTTTACCAACTTGCTATCATTTCACTTACTACCTTACTATTGCCCTATTTTATTTTATACCTTTTTATAAACCTGTTGCCTAATATTAAAACTTTTGCACTCAATTACCACTCTACCTCATTGTCTTATTATTTTTAATATCTACCTGATTAAATATTAGTAATTTACCATACCATTGCTTACAACACTTACAACCATATCATTGCCCTATTTTATTTTATTATACTTTTTTGTAAACCTGTATTATACTTTTATATAAACCTGTTGTTGCAAATATTCCAATTTATAATTAATTATCTGTTTACCACCTTACAACCATATCACTGCTAAACTCCAATTAATTTCCAATTAATTAATCTTTAAAACTGCACATTTTATTCTACTATCTTATATAGCCAAATAATCTCATTTACAGTCTATAATCATCAGTTGTTTACCATCCAAATATTACAACTTTTACACTCAATTACCACTCTACCTCATAGTCTTATTGTTTTTAATATCTACAAAATCTCTTTCTTGATTATTTCATCTACTTAATTAAGTATTTGTAATTTACCATACCATTGCTTCCAACACTTACAACCGCATCATTGCCCTATTTTATTTTATTATATTTTTTGTAAACCTGTATTATACTTTTATATAAACCTGTTGTTGCAAATACGTATTCCAATTTATAATTAAGTAATTATCTGTTTACCACCTTACAACCATATCACTGCTAAACGCCAATTAATTTTTAATTTAAACTGTGCACATTTTATTCTACTATCTTATATTGCCATATATTCTCATTTACATTCTATAATTTTCTGCTGTTAACCATCTTTAATCATAACACTGCAAAGCTCACATAGACTTTAAACTAGAACTGTGCACATATTATTCTACTATCAACTATAAACAACTTATATTAGCCTTAGTGCAATCACAAGTGATAGTCTGGTGCTATTTTATTTTATAATTTTATCTCAGTAGTTAATATCTAGTTTGTACTTTAGTTCATTCTAGCTTAATA
Organism: Cherax destructor; assembly: GCA_009830355.1. Taxonomy (NCBI): domain Eukaryota; kingdom Metazoa; phylum Arthropoda; class Malacostraca; order Decapoda; family Parastacidae; genus Cherax; species Cherax destructor. Next base: position 17,572 of record WNWK01014826.1, read on the forward strand.
CATAGTCAACACCAAATTCATAATGTTTATTAGTTATTGCACTCTATCTGACCAACATGCATTAGCCATATACTTGTCCAAACATCCCCCTATTACAGATATCAGTACTAGAGCTCACCACACTACACGATATAAAGAATTACCATTTAACCTAAATGATGAATGATCACGATGACCCGGATCTAAACCTATATAATCTAAGTCCCACTCAAAATTTATTGGAAAGTAACTGTCTCTATTACACAGCATCACAAGCCAGCACTGTTCTAAATACTGCTAAAAGTACAGTCAACCCTCTGTTTTCGTGCATAATCCGTTCCTGAGGGATGCACTAAAACTGAAACACACGAAAACTGAAACCATTTTCCCCATAAGAAATAATGTAAATTCAATTAATCCATTTCAGACACCCAGGAGTATTAACAAAAAATAATTTGTTAGAGATTAAATATAGATTTACATACAGAAAAGAATGACAAATAAATATAAAGCACTAATAACATGTATAAATGATCATTTAACATCACACTTACCTTTATTGGTGACTCTTGTTGGTGTATGGAAGATGGAGAGGGAGGAGAGTTTATTGTTGGGAGGCAGGACAAAATGTTTCAATTTGACACTAATATCAGCTCACCGGCTTATTTATCTATCACAATTCATCTAATATGACATAATAAACAATATAAATAACATAAAAACCTGATATACACTCTAGAATGAATAAAATATGTACCTGTCATTACGAATGTGGTGGCTGGCATACTCGGTCCAGCTATGAAAACATCTTCCCATTCTTTCCTCCTTCAGACGTATTTTTAGAAACTTGTTTTGGGACTGCCTCCTTGTAAGCTGAACTTAGAGCAAGCACTGTTGACACCACACTCTGAGACACTTCTCTCAGACTTACAAGTGGCTATGGTACAAATTTCTAGCTAATTGCAGTAAGGGGAATCCCACACTGCCTACACAATACTGGAAGGGGGTTTACTTACTTGAAAAGCTATGTGTATCCTTGTCTTCCTTATCTATAACCCCCTCCTAACACCATGTGCAGTGGAGAAACTTTGTCTGCAAAAGATGGGGTAATTAGTGTCCTGCCTGCACCTCAGATTTCCCTGGTTCCTAGGATATCCCTTAAATAATATATGCAGTAAGTAACACTAGCTTCCAGACTTGAACTTAAGAGACGACGCTGGTACATACCAATACAAAGGTGTCCGTCTGCTTAAGACCCACAGATAACTCACTAACGTTTCCCCCAGAAAACTGGCCAGATACTGAGAGAAAGAAAGCCTAGTCTTACTGTAATGGGTCTGGATGGATAGAGATATCCACGGTACTTCGGGATCTCCTCCGGGTCCCCAGGACAGATGTTGGGTCACGTGGGGGATGCTGCTTGGTTACAGCACGTCTTCTCTGGGTGATGTCTTGTCTGGTAAGAACGTAGACCACGATTCGTGAGCCCCACACTGCCCAGATTCAAGTGTGGGCTGCCAGTTGTCTCTAGCTAACATAACCTAATGCTTGCCTATTCAGGCCTATAACTACCTATATTAGGGTGCTAGAGCTACATTATTAATATCTAACGTTGCTTCAATAATCCTACTATTAGTTTCTAACTGTACAAACTTGCCTAGGTGTTCCTAGGTGAATAAATCTATCAATTAAAATGTACACAATCGTTACCTTCGTTAGCTTTGAACGTGTATGTTTTGTTGGGTGTGTGGGTTCATAAACTCCGAGGGCCGATCCACGGTATGTTTAAGGCTCCTAACGGCTCACTTACCCTGTGGAACTTTCAGTGACTAAAAAAGTTTCCACAGTATTAATATATGAGAAAACGGAGTTTGTAATGCTAACTGCATTAGATCACTTCTTTCCAGTCGGCTTCACGGAGTGAACAGAATTCATTCCTGTCCAGGCTGGTAACAGCAACAACAACTGGTTTGTTGACAAAACTCTCGAACCTTGTACACTCTCATTCTCTCTCGTTTATTCATTTAATCTTGTTTACTCACCTCTCACTCTATATTAAGACTGCCTCTTACCACCACTGCCTCTCATCACCACTGCCTCTTACCACCACTGCCTCTTACCACCACTGCCTCTCATCACCACTGCCTCTAACACTGCCTCAACCAACAAACAAGCACCACTGCCTCTCACCACCACTGCCTCTTACCACCACTGCCTCTCATCACCACTGCCTCTAACACTGCCTCAACCAACAAACAAGCACCACTGCCTCTCATCACCACTGCCTCTCACCACCACTGCCTCTCATCACCACTGCCTCTCATCACCACTGCCTCTCACCACTGCCTCTATCACCACTTCTTTCCAGTCGGCTTCACGGAGTGAACAGAATACATTCCTGTCCTGGCTGGTAACAGCAACAACAACTGGTTTGTTGGCATATGAGAGAGGCAGGAGTTTGGAGGCAGGACAAGATAGCTCTTCAATACGACACTAATATAAACTCTACGGCTTATTTATCTATCACAATTCATCTAATATGACATAATAAACAATACTAATAACATAGAAACATGATATATACTCTAGAATTAATAAAATATGTCAAGTATGAGAGAACTGGCGGTAGTGTTGCTGTTGTTGTTGGGTATAAGGGCCACTGCTGGTGGAGGGAGGAGAGTTTATTGTTGGGAGGCAGGACAAAATGCTTCAATTTGACACTAATATCAGCTCTTCGGCTTATTTATCTATCACAATTCATCTAATATGACATAATAAACAATATTAATAACATAGAAACATGATATATACTCTAGAATGAATAAAATATGTCATTATGTATGAGAGAACTGGCAGTAGTGCTGTTGTTGTTGGGTATATGGGCAACTGCTGGTGGAGGTCGGCGGCAGCAGCAGGCCGCCACCAGCTCTATTCACACAATGTACATAATTTATAAATAAGAAATATTTACACTTACATTTATAAATAAATATTTACACTTACCTTGCAGGAGATGTTGGCAGAGGGCGGCTCTAGTCTGTGTCCCTATATTCCTCATACAAACAATTGAGGAGTTAGGTTTCGTGTCGTCATTTTTCTATCGATTAATGGCTTAACTTACTTGCTACACTGTTAATGCTACACTTTATCGCCGGCTGGTGCTATAGCCTTTATCGACTCCACTTTGATACTTTGCTACAATTTCTTTCTTTAATTCTATGGTGTTCCTCACTTTCTTTACCAAAGGACTGATACTAGGAGCTTTCTTCGGGCCTATGGTGGTTTATTTAGCAGTCACACACAATAATGAAGGGCCAAAAACAATGGATTGTTAAGAAATGTTTTGTATGAACTAGCAGGATAATGTTCACTCAACCAGAAACAATGCTACACTGCCTGAGAATGTGCATGGCAGGCGGGCTTGCGGGCTTTGTATGTGCGCTAAGCACTGGACAGGTTCCGTACCATGAACGAAAACGGAGGTAAAATTTCCCCGAAAAAACTGCACGAAAACTGAAACACACAAAAACAGAGATACACGAAAATGGAGGGTTGACAGTTCTTAACTACAACATCAGCTCCTTAAGCAAACACTATGATGACCTCCTAGCACTCCTTGAGTCCTTAAAGACAACCTTCTCCTGCATTATTCTCACTGAAACCTGGCTTAAACAAGACACATTAGATATCTACTCACTACCAGGATACACAGCAATCCAAAACTGCAGACCACACCAAGTTGGGGGTGGTATTGCAATCTACTACTCTAATGAACTATCTTGTTATAACACCACTTGCTATAGTGATGAATATGGAGAATATATTTTTGCTAATTTTACAGTAAAAAACCTTAAGACTCCTATAACAATCGGTGCCATTTACCGGATGCCTCATACAAACATCCCAAATTTTAGAGACAAATTAAAGACACTTATAGCAAACAACTAAATGAACAAGCACCACCTTCTCCTAGCCAGAGACTTCAACATCAACCTTGGCCTATCAGATGATCAGCCTGTAACTGACTTCATCAACAACATGAACAACGCACTTCTTATACCAACAATAACTAAACCCACCAGGCTGACGGAGACAAGCGCAACCCTAATTGACCATATATGGACCAATATACTAGCCCCCCTTAAATCAGGGATAATCACAGACAGCACTACTGACCACTACCCCACCTTCCTCTCAACAAACATTAATAAACCACCACTGGAATACAACAAAGTTTCATTTAGAATACATGATGATGCCTCAATAAGTAAAATCACAGCAGAGCTAGAGACAGTTGACTGGCCTTCAGAATTCACTGATACCAATGGTATCGATGATTGGACAGACATATTCCTTAATAAATTACAGTTGACCCCTGGATTTCGTACTGCTCCCAACTCGAACAATTATGTAAGTGTATTTTTGTAAGTGCATTTGTAAGTATATTTTTGGCGGTCTAAACGGACTAATCTAATTTACATTATTCCTTATGGGAACAAATTCGTTTGGTAACGGCACTCGAACAACATTCTGGAACAAATTATGTCCGATAACCGGGGGTCCACTGTACTTAGACTATACAACAAACATTGTCCTTTAAAAACTAAACAGATTACGAATAAACGGCTAGGTTGCCCATGGCTAACAGCATACTAACATGCATTGATAAGAAACATCAATATGAAAAGCAATACATATAGACAGGGCTTAACCCTTTGACTGTCGCAAACCCTATTCTGATACTGTCATTCTATGTTGCAAAATATTCGGAAAAAAAAAATATTTTTTCTTACCAAAACATTAGGATTATTTTGCCGAGTGTTTAACCCTTTGGGGGTCCAAGGGGTCTCTCTGAAACTCGTTCTCAGGGTCCACGAATTTAAAAAAAAAAAAAAAAATATTTTTTCTTATGGAATGATAGAGAATCTTTTTCTGATCATAACGCCACAAAAATTATGAAATTTGATCATAAACTAACGGAATTATGCTTTCGCGAAATTAGCGGTAGCCATGACACTTACGCATCAGCGATTTCGCCCACTTTGAGCCCTATTTTCGGCACATTCCAATGTTTCAGTCTACTAAAATTATACCTATTTCGCTAGAACTCTATTTCTTCTATCGATTGAGTACAAGAAACCGCCTATTTACCAATTTCAACTATCCAAAATAGTGGTCAGAATATGGCAATTTGGCCAATTTCACACAAATTTCAAACGATGCCAATTTCAAATTAGGGTCCATAATAAACAAGGCAGACATTCCTGGCACTAAAATAACATATTCTCTGTTCATTAGTCACGTCTCCAGGCCCCTCTTACATTACTTTTGCTTTCCATTTTGAATTTTTATTCTCACAAAAAAATAGAAGATTTACTGTTATGTATACAACTGCATCATTGTAAAAATGGTATAAATAATATCAGAGCACTTGTGCATGAATATTAGACTCGCCAGTTGATGTGTATTGGACGCATGGTGTGATTTGTTTACTCTTGAACATCGTCAAAAATCGAACATTTTCAGCTACTTTGAGCTCAATTTCAAGGTAATTGTTATTGTCAAACCAATCAAAATCATCTCTATTTCTGTAATATATCTTCCATTCTATCAAATGAGACCAAGAAAACGAGAATACAACAATAAATACCATACGAAAATAGACTGCAAAGTCGCTGTTTTAAACCAAAAACACTGTCAGTTTTTTTCTTTCCTCATTATGCACTGTGTGGTGCAGGAATTTTTTTATACTGCGCACACTGACCGCACAGACCCATTCTATCACATCTAGGCCTAACAGCCTGTTTCTGCTTGATTTGAGGGCGCTAGAATTTAGGCGTACTAGTACGTCAATAACCCCAGTGCGTAAGACGTACTAGTACGACCAAAACCCCGAAAGGGTTAAAGACTAAAAAAAAAAATTTGCGATCAGTACTTACTGAGATATAGAAGCGTAAAGTTGGAAGAAAATGAGCCGCGTATGGCAACAGCAGCGAATGCCGCTCACCCGGTACACTTATATTTACTCCCATTCCAAGGTTTCTTGTACAGTGGACCCCCGGAGTTCGTTATTAATCTGTTCCAGAGGGCCCGGTGAACACCAAATATCATGAAATCCGAATCTATTTTCCCAAAAAGAAATAATGGAAATAAAATTAATCCGTTTCAGACACCCAAAAGTATTAAAATAAAATATTTTTGTACATTAAATATACATTAAATTACACAGAAAACAATGAGACATGAAAAATAAAACAATAATAACATGTCACTTACCTTTATTGAAGAGTTGTTGATGTGTGGAAGAGTTGCTTTTGTTTGGAAGGGAAATCCCCTTCCATAAAGACTTCAGGTACCAAGTCCTTTTCCTGGGTTACTTCCCTAATTTGTTTTTTAATGCCAATATGACCAGCTTGAGAGTCACTGGACCCCTGTTGCTCAAAAAAGTGTTCCAGAGAGTTCTGTTTCTGGGGAATGTTTGGAATTGTGCCGCGACAGGGGTGTGTGTTTGGGGACAGGACAAGATAGTCCTTCAATATTTCGCTAATATCATCTATACGACTTATTTATCTATCACAATTCATCTAATATGGCATAATAAACAATATTAATAACATAGAAACATGACATATACAGTGGTACCTCGGTTTACGATGGTCCCCAAATTCGCCCTTTTATGTAAGTTTATTTTTTTAAATGCTTTTGTGAGTGTATTTTTGGGGGTCTAAAAGGACTAGTCTATTTTACATCATTCCTTATGGGGATAAATTCGTTTGGTAATGGCACTTAAACAGCATTCTGGAACGAAAAAATATCGTAAACTGAGGTACCACTGTACTCTAGAATGAATAAAATATCATTACGAATCTGAGGACTGGTGTTGTGGTGTTTGTTGTTGGGTGTATAAGGGCCACTGAAAGATACGCCTTAATTAAATAGTGATGGCCGCCAGACACACGGCGGTGTTGTCAGTCGCCCTATATAACTCCAACAACATTGGAAGAGTTAAGTTTCGTGTCATCATTTTTCTATCGCTTAACTTACTTGCTACACTGTTAATGCTACACTTTATTGCTGGCTGGCACTATAGCCTTTATCAATTCCTGCTGTTTTAGTATCATAACATATCGTAGAATCACTGAATCACTTAAGAAGACATTTTCCCTAGTGCCAGCCCTTTGGTAAAAACTGGCCCTTCGGTAAAGAGCTGGCACTAGAAGCTTTCTTGGGGCCCATGGTGGCTTATTTAGCAGTTGCAAGCACTAAAAACAATGGAATAAGGACAAAATGTATGGTATGAATGCATGGGTGGCGGTCTCTTACTGGTAAACAATGGCACACTGGCTCTGAATAGTGTCGGACCCTCCCGGGCTAAGCGTACGCGTCCAGGACGAATCACAAACTCCGAGTGGATTCGTGAACACTGAACCAATATTTTAGCGAAAAAACTTCACGAACTCCGACGCTAACGAACTCCGGGGGTCCACTGTATTTTTCAATATTTTTTTTTCCAAGTAACTTAAGTGGCCTGTGAGACCAAAGTAAGGTGCAATGTACATACAGTGGAAACCCGGAAATCAGCCCTAATCCGTTCCAGGAGCTAGGCCTTAACTCGAACTGGCTGATTTCTGAACCTTTATTTCCCATAAGAAATAATGTAATACAATTAATCCGTTCCAGACATCCAAAAATATTAAAAAATAATACATTTTAATGACAATAATTATAGTTCTACATACACAAAACAACACTTATTAACACAAAATAATAATACATAATAAATAATAAATAACATAATAATAAATAACATTTACTTACCTTTATTGAAGAGGCTTGCTGGCATCTGGACGATAAGGAGGACATAGGGAGAGAGCACTCATTGGTTGGAAGTGGAATCCCCTCCATAAGGACTTCAGGAAACAAGTCCCTCTCTGGAGTTACTTACCTTCTTTGTCTTTTAATCCCACTAGGGCCAGCTTGAGAGTCACTAGACCCCTATCTAGAAAAATAACTGTCAAGAGTTGTCTGTTTCTGGCACCTCTTTAACATTTTCCTGAAGTGAAATATAACTCTGTCACTGAACTTGTTGCAGAGATGGCTTATTTCATCTTGCTCAAGATGGTGTTTTTCAACAAATGTCTGCACCTTAGTCCACATAGAACAAATTTCCTTAATCTCTGAAGAAGTAACTACCTCACCCTCTCCATCTTCCTCCTCCTGTGAATAAATTTCCTCTACTGTCATCTGATGCTGTTCCAGATGAAGATCTTCAGTGGTTAGCTCTTCACTGTGGTCCTCCACCAACTCTTCCACATCCTTGCCACTCACCTCCAACCCCAGGGACTTGCCCAATGCCACAATACCTTCCACAACAGGCACAGGGTCAGCCTCAAATTCTTCAAAATCCCTCTTTTCAACACAATCCAGCCACAGTGGTCTCCAAGCAGAGTTCAAAGTCCTGGAAGTCACTCCCTCCCAAGCCTTACCTATAAGGCCTATGCAATGGAGGATGCTGAAGTGATCTTTCCAGAGCTCTCTTAGGGTCAACTCAGTGTCCGAGGTCACTTCAAAGCACTTCTGAAACACTGCTTTAGTGTACAGTTTCTTGAAGTTAGAAATGACCTGCTGGTCCATGAGCTAGATGAGAGGAGTGGTGTTAGGAGGCATGAACTTCACTTTTATAAAACTGAAGTCCTCAGACAAATAGTGTTCCAAGTTGTGAGGATGAGCAGAAGCATTTTTCCAGTACCAGGAGGCACTTGAGTGACAATTTCTTTTCCAGGAGGTACTTCTTCACACAATTACTCTCTCATTTGGTTCAAAAGTTCCTATACATTCGCTTAACATCTCCCAAAATCTCTCTCTCTCCTCTACACTCCTCTCTTCTCCATTTAGGGGACCTAAATGCTAAAGTGGGAGAAACATGCAGAGAGGGTGTAGTAGGTAAGTTTGGGGTGCCAGGTGTAAATGATAATGGGAGCCCTTTGATTGAACTTTGTATAGAAAGGGGTTTAGTTATAGGTAATACATATTTTAAGAAAAAGAGGATAAATAAGTATACAAGATATGATGTAGGGCGTAATGACAGTAGTTTGTTGGACTATGTATTGGTAGATAAAAGACTGTTGAGTAGACTTCAGGATGTACATGTTTATAGAGGGGCTACAGATATATCAGATCACTTTTTAGTTATAGCTACAGTGGGAGTAAAAGGTAGATGGGATACAAGGAAAATAGAATCAGTAAGTAAAAGAGAGGTGAAGGTTTATAAACTAAAAGAGGAGGCAGTTAGGGTAAGATATAAACAACTATTGGAGGATAGATGGGCTAGTGAGAGTGTAGGCAATGGGGTCGAAAATGTATGGGGTAGATTTAAAATGTAGTGTTAGAGTGTTCAGCAGAAGTTTGTGGTTACAGGCGAGTGGGTGCGGGAGGGAAGAGGAGCGATTGGTGGAATGATGATGTAAAGAGAGTAGTAAGGGAGAAAAAGTTAGCATATGAGAGGTTTTTACAAAGTAGAAGTGATGCAAGGAGGGAAGAGTATATGGAGAGAAAAAGAGAGGTTAAAAGAGTGGTGAAGCAATGTAAAAGAGAGCAGATGAGAGAGTGGGTGAGATGTTATCAGCAAATTTTGTTGAAAATAAGAAAAAGTTTTGGAATGAGATTAATAAGTTGAGGAAGCCTAGAGAACAAATGGATTTGACAGTTAAAAATAGGAGAGGAGAGTTATTAAATGGAGAGTTAGAGGTATTGGGAAGATGGAGAGAATATTTTGAGGATTTGTTAAATGTTGATGAAGACAGGGAAGCTGTGATTTCGTGTGTAGGGCAAGGAGGAATAACATCTTGTAGGAGTGTGGAAGAGCCAGTTGTGGGTGTAGGGAAGTTCGTGAGGCAGTGGGTAGAATGAAAGGGGGTAAGGCAGCTGGGATTGATGGGATAAAGATAGAAATGTTAAAAGCAGGTGGGGATATAATTTTGGAGTGGTTGGTGCTATTATTTAATAAATGTATGGAAGAGGGTAAGGTACCTAGGGATTGGCAGAGAGCGTGTATTGTTCCTTTGTATAAAGGCAAAGGGGACAAAAGAGAGTGCAAAAATTATAGGGGAATAAGTCTGTTGAGTGTACCTGGTAAAGTGTATGGTAGAGTTATTATTGAAAGAATTAAGAGTAAAACAGAAAGCAGGATAGCAGATGAACAAGGGGCTTTAGGAAAGGTAGGGGTGTGTAGACCAAGTGTTTACAGTGAAACATATAGGTGAACAGTATTTGGATAAGGGTAAAGATGTTTTTGTGGCATTTATGGATTTGGAAAAGGCGTATGATAGGGTAGATAGGGGGCAATGTGGCAGATGTTGCAGGTGTATGGAATAGGAGGAAGGTTACTGAAAGCAGTGAAGAGTTTTTATGCGGATAGTGAGGCTCAGGTTAGAGTGTGTAGGAGGGAAGGGGGCTATTTCCCAGTAAAAGTGGGCCTTAGACAAGGATGTGTGATGTCACCGTGGTTGTTCAATATATTTATAGATGGGGTTGTAAGAGAAGTGAATGCGAGGGTCTTGGCAAGAGGTGTTGGGCTAAAAGATAAAGAAGCAAATACAAAGTGGGAGTTGTCACAGTTGCTTTTTGCTGATGACACTGTGCTTTTGGGAGATTCTGAAGAGAAGCTGCAGAGGTTGGTGGATGAATTTGGTAGGGTGTGTAAAAGAAGAAAATTGAAAGTGAATATAGGAAAGAGTAAGGTGATGAGGATAACAAAAAGAATAGGTGACGAAAGATTGGATATCAGATTGGAGGGAGAGAGTATGGAGGAGGTGAATGTATTCAGATATTTGGGAGTGGACATGTCGGCGGATGGGTCTATGAAGGATGAGGTGAATCATAGAATTGATGAGGGAAAAGGGTGAGTGGAGCACTTCGGAGTCTGTGGAGACAAAGAACCTTGTCCATGGAAGTAAAGAGGGAATGTATGAGAGTATAGTTATACCAACGCTCTTATATGGGTGTGAAGCATGGGTGATGAATGTTGCAACGAGGAGAAGGCTGGAGGCAGTGGAGATGTCATGTCTGAGGTCAATGTGTGGTGTGAATATAATGCAGAGAATTCGGAGTTTGGAAATTAGGAGGAGGTGCGGGATTACCAAAACGATTGTCCAGAGAGCTGAGGAGGGGTTGTTGAGGTGGTTTGGACATGTAGAGAGAATGGAACGAGACAGAGTGACTTCGAGAGTGTATAAATCTGTAGTGGAGGGAAGGCGGGGTAGGGGTCGGCCTAGGAAAGGTTGGAGGGAGGGGGTAAAGGAAGTTTTGTGTGCGAGGGCTTGGATTTCCAGCAAGCATGTGTGAGCGTATTTGATAGGAGTGAATGGAGGCATATGGTTTTAATACTTGACGTGCTGTTGGAGTGTGAGCAAAGTAACATTTATAAAGGGGATTCAGGAAACCGGCAGGCGGACTTGAGTTCTGGAGATGGGAAGTACAGTGCCGGCACTCTGAAGGAGGGGTGTAAATGTTGCAGTTTTATAACTGTAGTGTAAAGCACCCTTCTGGCAAGACAGTGATGGAGTGAATGATGATGAAAGTTTTTCTTTTTCGGGCCACCCTGCCTTGGTGGGAATCGGCCGATGTGTTAATAAAATAAAAAACTTCTTCACACTGGGGCCAAGCACTCCAGTGAGCCAATCTACGAAAATTGCCTTCGTGACCCATGCCTTGGTGTTAGCCTTCCACATCACACAAATTATTCTTGTTCACATTGTGTTTCTTGAACACACTGGGATTTTCAGAGTGATACACCAGTAAAGGCTTCACTTTAAAATCCCCACTAGCATTACTACACATCATGAGTTAGCTTGTGTCCTGGCAGTGCCTTTTCCTCTTGAGTAATGTAGGTCCTCTTTGGCATTTTCTTCCAAAAGAGGCCTGTATCATCACAATTAAACACTTGTTGGGGTTCGAATTTTTCAGTGTCTACGAACCCCTTAAATTCAGACAAACTTTTCAGCAGCACGTTTGTCTGAACTGGATTCCTCACCATGCCTCAGAACACTGTGTATGCCACTACGTTTCCTAAATCTGTCAAACCAACCTTTGCTGGCTTTAAAATCACTCGCATCAGCACTGGTTCCAGGCATTGTCTTGACAAGATCTGCGTGCAACTGCCTTGCCTTTTCACAAATTATCACCATGGAAACACTATCACCTGCTATCTGTTTTTCGTTGATCCACACCGCCAACAACTTCTCAACCTCATCCACTGATGTCATAAAAGAGTGTAAAGTGATAGGATAACAACCTGGAAAGAAATCAGTAATACTAAAATTCAACTTTAGCTCTCAAAGAAATAATCTTCTAAATACTGCTATTACCATGAAAAGTGAGATGTATGTAAACAAATGCCTGACCAAACTGCGGCAAAATCTCCTTTATAGACTAAGAAAGTTATGAAATGGCAGGAAAATCCACCAGTGCTTTGCAAGAGATGGAAAAATTGCTGTTAAAATAGAGCCAACAGGAAGGAGATATACTATTTCTACTGAACACGAGCTGAAAAAGTTCCTCAGAGATTCCGGCCTCACTGAACTGGAATAATGCAGTTTGTACCCACTTTCCGGGATTAGTGTTATTAAAACTAATTCTTTATCAGTTTAATCTCTACAAACCCTAGTTATTCACTTCAATTGACAATCTGACCGCAGTAAATTGTCAAATTTAACTTAGTGCTATACAGTGGTACCTCGACTTACGATATTTTTTCATTCCAGAATGCTGTTCAAGTGGCATTACCAAATGAATTTATCCCCATAAGGAATGATGTAAAATAGACTAGTCCTTTTAGACCCCAAACATTACACTTACAAAAGCATTTAAAAAAATAAACTTACATAAAAGGGTGAGTTTGGGGACCATCGTAAGTCGAGGTACCACTGTACAGTGGACCCCCGAGTATCGTAATTAATCCGTTCCAGGAGCTATTACTTAACACAAAGTTTACGAAATTCGAACCCTTATTTCCCATAAGAAATAATGTAAATACAATTAATCCGTTCCACAAAAAAATATTCACATACAAAATAATTAAAAATAATATATATATATACATTTACTTACCTTTATTGAAGAGTTGCAGGCATCTGGAAGATAGGGTAATGAGTAATGAAGGTCCTGTTGGGCATTTTCTTCCAAAACAGGCCTGTTTCATCACAATTAAACACTTGTTGGGGGAGGAATTCTTCAGCCTCTACGAAGGGGAATCCCCACTCCCTGCATGCCTGCTACACTCCCTGCATGCCTGCTACACTCCCTGCATGCCTGCTACACTCCTTGCATGCCTGCTACACTCCCTGCATGAATGCTACACTCCCTGCATGCCTGCTAAACTCCCTGCATCAATGCTAAACTCCCTGCATCAATGCTAAACTCCCTGCATCAATGCTAAACTCCCTGCATCAATGCTAAACTCCCTGCATCAATGCTAAACTCCCTGCATCAATGCTAAACTCCCTGCATCAATGCTAAACTCCCTGCATCAATGCTAAACTCCCTGCATCAATGCTAAACTCCCTGCATCAATGCTAAACTCCCTGCATCAATGCTAAACTCCCTGCATCAATGCTAAACTCCCTGCATCAATGCTAAACTCCCTGCATCAATGCTAAACTCCCTGCATCAATGCTAAACTCCCTGCATCAATGCTAAACTCCCTGCATCAATGCTAAACTCCCTGCATCAATGCTACACTCCCTGCATGAATGCTAAACTCCCTGCATCAATGCTAAACTCCCTGCATGAATGCTAAACTCTCTGCATCAATGCTACACTCCCTGCATGCCTGCTAAACTCCCTGCATGCCTGCTAAACTCCCTGCATGCCTGCTAAACTCCCTGCATGCCTGCTAAACTCCCTGCATGAATGCTACACTCCCTGCATGCCTGCTACACTCACTGCATGAATGCTACACTCACTGCATGAATGCTAAACTCACTGCATGAATGCTACACTCACTGCATGAATGCTACACTCACTGCATGAATGCTACACTCACTGCATGAATGCTACACTCACTGCATGAATGCTACACTCACTGCATGAATGCTACACTCACTGCATGAATGCTACACTCACTGCATGAATGCTACACTCACTGCATGAATGCTACACTCACTGCATGAATGCTACACTCACTGCATGAATGCTACACTCACTGCATGAATGCTACACTCACTGCATGAATGCTACACTCACTGCATGAATGCTAAACTCACTGCATGAATGCTACACTCACTGCATGAATGCTACACTCACTGCATGAATGCTACACTCCCTGCATGCCTGCTAAACTCCCTGCATGAATGCTACACTCCCTGCATGAATGCTACACTCCCTGCATGAATGCTACACTCCCTGCATGAATGCTACACTCCCTGCATGAATGCTACACTCCCTGCATGCCTGCTAAACTCCTGCATGCCTGCTACACTCACTGCATGAATGCTACCACAGGGGTGCCACTAGGAAGCTTCTTTGGACCCATGGTGACTTATTTCACAGTGACAGTCACTAAGCCACCAAAAAAGACACCAAATGTATTGTGAATGTTTGAAAGAGCACGCTGGGTAATGTTCTCTCAATGGTAAACAACGCTTCACTGGCGGGCATCCTGCGTTCTGCGCAGGCGCGGAGCAGGCGGACAGGTCTAATACGTTACGAAACACGAGCCAGTTTACGATTCTCGAAATCGAAAAAAGCTTACGAAACACGATGTTTACGAAATAAGAACCTTACGAAACTCGGGGGTCCACTGTACAAAGGACAGCGCTGAGAAGCGAGGTGTGTGGGTAGTGGAGTTGGCGAGGCAGTACCAGCGTAGTACTTCTACAATATGTACCATACTAAAGCAATTAACCCTTAAACTGTCCACACACAGATATACGTTTACGTGCGTAGCTGACCGAATATTTTGAGAAAAAAATAAATTGTTCTTTTTGTTTAAAATGAAGAGTGCATTTTGTTTGTCATTCCCACATTTTGTAATACTGCACACACTGAATGCACAAACCCATTCTCTAATCTCTAGGCAACTCAGGCTTATCGTGGCAAGGTTAAAAGCATTTGAAAAAAAAACGTAGATCTACGTTCGGAGCAGTACGCACGTAAACGTATATCTACGTGTGGACAGTTTAAGGGTTAAGTTCAGCGATAAAGTGTAGCATTAAGAGTGTAGCAAGTTAGTTAAGCAATTAAGCGATAGAAAAAGCACGAAATGAAATGAACTCCTCCACTCTCCTCTGCCTATCTTTTCCACCCTCCACCTCCACCAGCATCTGTTCTCCAAGGTAAATACGTACACTTTATATAACCAGTTTATTTCTTTACATTATCTATTATGTTTTATTATTTTTTATACAAAATTTCTTATTTATAAATATACAGTGGTACCTCGACTTACGATATTTTTTCATTCCAGAATGCTGTTCAAGTGCCATTACCAAACAAATTTATCCCCATAAGGAATGATGTAAAATAGACTTGTCCTTTTAGACCCCCAAAATTACACTTACAAAAGCATTTAAAAAAATAAACTTACATAAAAGGGTGAGTTTGGGGACCATCGTAAGTCGAGGTACCACTGTACATTGTTTCAGTGTTTTCCTTATGAAACTAGTGATCTAGTGCAGTTAGCCTCACAACACTGTTTTCTCTTATAATAAGACCTCAGAAGGGAAAGAATGGGAAGAAATGGTCAGAGCGATAATTTTTACCTCGGGAGTGGCCGCCACCACTCGTCATATAATGATATATTTTATTCATTCTAGAGTATATATATCATGTTTCTATGTTATTTATATTGTTTATTATGTCATAATAGATCAAATGTGATAGATAAATAAGCCGTAGAGTTGATATTAGCGTTATATTGAAGTATTTTCTCCTGCCTCCTGAGAGCCAGGAATTCCGCTGGAACAGATTAATGGCATTTCAATTAATTTCAATGAGGAAAATTGATTTGATATACGTACGAGCAAATGGAGTTACGAGCTGGGTCATGGAACGAATTAAACTTGTAAGTCAAGGTACCTCTGTATATATACTGTATAGTGTGTGTGCATGTGTGCGTGCACATACTCACCTAATTGTGGTTGCAGGTGTCGAGTCATAGCTCCTATCCCTGCCTCTTCACTGGTCAATACTAGGTTCACTCTCCTTGCCCCATGAGCTTTATCATACCTCTTCTTAAAGCTGTGTGGATCCTGCCTCCACTACATCACTCTCCAAACTGTTCCATTTCCTGACAACTCTAACTGAAGAAGTACTTCGTACCATCCCTCTGACTCATCCGAGTTTTCAACTTCCAGTTGTGACCCTTTGTTGCTGTGTCCCATTCCTCTCAGAATTTTATGTCAATTATCATGTGTTCCCCATCCCTCCTATCCTCCAGTGTTGTCAGGTTGAGTTCCCTTAACTTCTCCTCATAGGACAAACCCCTCAGCTCCAGGACTAGTCTTGTAGAAAACCTCTGCACTTTCTCTAATTTTCTTTATCTTTATTTACTACAAGTACATGTACATGGTATACAGGCCTAGCTGAGATCAGTGACATACTACTATATAGAAAGTCCCTTGTTATGCTGAGCATTTCGGGCAGATTAGGTCAGTGTCCCAGGATGCGACTCACACCAGTCGACTAACACGCAGGTACCCATTTTACTGATGGGGAACACAGACAACAGGTGTAAAGAAACACGCCCAGTGTTTCTGCCCTGGCTGGGAATCGAACCCAGGCCCTCGCCGTGTGAAGCGAGAGCTTTAGCCACCAGACCAGGTGTGGGTTTGACCAGGTGTGGGTTCCATATTGGTGATGCATACTCCAATATGGGCCTGGCGTACGTGGTGTAAAGTGTCATGAATGACTCCTTACTTAGATGTCGAAATGCCATTCTCAGGCTTGCCAGGTTCCCATATGCTGCAGCAGTCATTTGGTTGATGTGAGCCTCAGGAGATGTGTTTGGCATGATGCTCACCCCAAGATGGATGGATGGATCGATATGTATGTATATACTGTATACAGTGGACCCCGAGTTTCGTAAACCCCGGAAATCGTACAATTATGTAAGTATAATATTGTAAGTGCTTGTGGAAGTGTATTTTTGGGGGTCTGAAATAGACTAACCTACATGACATTTTTCCTTAAGGGAGTAAATCTGCTAAAGTAATGGCACTTGAGTAGACTTTCAGGAGTGAGTTTTTACGACTTGAGTAGACTTCAGGAGTGAAGTTTTTACGAAACTCGGGGGTCCACTGTACATTGGACCCCCTTATTACGATATTAATCCGTTCCAGGGGGCTTAACTTAAACCGAAAATAACTTAATCCGAATCTATTTTCCCCATAAGAAATTATGAAAATTCAATTAATCCGTTTCAGACACCCAAAAGTATTAAAATAAATATTGTTTCCACATTAAATTACACATAAAAGAATGAGATATAAAGTACATAAAACAGTAATAACTTGACACTTTATTGAAGAGTTGTTGATGTGTGGAAGACGGAAGGAGGGGAGAGGAAGGATTAGTTGCTAGTGTTTGGAAGGGGAATCCCCTTCAATTAAGACTTCAGGTACCAAGTTCTTTTCTGGGGTTACTTCCCTTCTTTTTTTTTTAATGGCACTAGGACCAGCTTGAGTCACTGGACCCCTGTCACTCAAAAAAGTGTTCCAGAGAGTTGTTTCTGGCATATGTTTGGAAATGTGCTGGCTACATACCTCTGTAATCTGCAAATACCTTTGTAACTTGTCATGATTGTGACCATCTGAGTTCATTACCTTTGTAACTTGCTCAGCTATCAAACTTTGAGGTCCAGTCCCTGGACCCATTATGTTCCTCTGTAATCTTTTGACTACCGCCCACAGGATGGGTATGGGGTGCATAATAAAGATATCAAACTAGAAACTACAAGGGTGTGTTTGGGGACAGGACAAGATAGTCCTTCATTATGACACTAATATCAACTCTACGGCTTATTTATCTGTCACAATTCATCTAATATGACATAAACAATATTAATAACATAGAAACATAACATACATATACTCTAGAATGAATAAAATATATCATTACAAATGTGAGAACTGATGTTGTGTTGTTTGTTGTTGGGTGTATAAGGGCCACTGATCATAAGCCGTACATATAGTGGTGGTGGTGGGCAGCAGCAGCAGCTGACAGCAGTGTTGTCAGTCACCCTATACCTCAAACAACAATGGAGGAGTTAAGTTTCGTGTCGTAATTTTTCTATAGATTAATGGCTTAACTTACTTGCTACACTGTTAGTGCTACACTTTATCGCTGGCTGGTACTATAGCCTTTATCAACTCCTGCTGTTTTAGTATCATAACATATCGTAGAATCACTGAATCACTTAAGAAGACACATTCTCCCCTCTCAGCCCTTTACCAAAGGGCTGGCACTAGGAGCTTTCTTTGGGCCCATGGTGGCTTATTTAGCAGTTGCAAGCACTAAAAACAATGGAATAATGACAAAATGTATGGTTTGAATGCGTGGGTGGCTGTCACTTGCTGGTAAACAATGGCACACTGACTCTGGATGGAGTGTTGGGCCGTCCTGGCCATGCGTACGCATCCAGGACGAATGGCTTATTCCGAGCGGATCATCATATACTGAACCAATATTTTTACGGAAAAATGTATCGTTTACCGAATTTAGCGTAATCCGACGCCATCGTAATCCGGGGGTCCACTGTACAGTGGTCCCCCGAGTAACGAACACCCCGGAAATCGTACAATTATGTAAGCATAATATTGTAAGTGCTTGTGTAAGTGTATTTTTGGGGTCTGAAATAGACTAACCTACGTGACATTATTCCTTAAGGGAGTAAATTAGTTCGGTAATGGCACTTGAGCAGGCTTCTGGGATGAAGTTTTTTCGTTACTCGGGGGTCCACTGTGTATATACTATATACATTAACCCCTTCTCCTGTATATGTTACTAAATGTGAAAGGAAAAACTTTCGTTTTTCCTTTTGGGCCACCCTGCCTCGGTGGGAAACGGCCGATGTGTTGAAAGAAAGAAAGAATATATATATGTACATGTATATGTGTGTGTGTGTCCGTGTACGTGTGTACAGCAGAAAGTACTTACAGCATAACCGAAAAATATATTTAAGTACGATTGTGACCTTAATTCTGGAAGCAAATACATTAATACATACTTCAACTTTTACAAGGCATATACTGTGTACCATATACAGCCTCTCCTCACTTAACGACGGAGTTCCATTCTGAAGACCACGTCAGTAAACGAATTTGTCGCTAAGCAAGGAGCATATTTTTAATGGTAGAGGGTTTGTGTCATCCATCTTTGATATTGTTTTAATGTCACCTTTGCATCATTTATAACATTTTTAATATATTTTTAAATGTTTATACAGTAGTGCATTGTAAATTGTAATATACAAATAGAGGAAATCACCTCTAACCCTTTCAGGGTTAGAACTACGGCTTTGAGTTCTGGGTCCAAACCGTAGTTCTACGTCATGAGCTCAGCTCACTCAGATAAGATTTGAGCGGTAAATTTGGGCCTAGATATGAGAGAATACATCTATGTGGTAAGTGTGCATAACATAAAACAAATCCTGCAGCACAGAGTGCATGAGAAAAAAAATGAAACCGTAATTTTCGATTAAAACAGCGACTTTGCAGTGTTTTTTCGTATACTTTTTATAGTTATATTTGCGATTTCTTGGTCTCATTTGATAGAATGGAAGATATATTACAGATATAGAAACGATTTTGATTGGAAATGGCTTGAAACTGAGCTCAAAGTAGCAGAAATGTTAAATTTTTGCCAATGTTCAAGAGTAAACAAATGACCTCACACGTCTAATACGCACCAGCTGGTGGGTCTAATATACGTTCACAAATGTGGTGATATTATTTGTACAATTATTATAATATTGCATAACAGTAAATCTTCCATTTTTTGGTTTGAATAAAAATTCATTATGTGAATAAAAAATCAAAATGGAATTCATTTGTAAAGACTGAAAACGTAACTAATGAACAGAGGAAATGTTAGTTTAGTGCCAGGAATGCCTGCATTGTTTATTCTGCACCCTATTTTGAAATTGGAATATTTTGAACTTTGAGTTAAATTGGCTAAATTACCAATTTCAAATCACTTTATTTTGGAGTTGAAACAGTTGACTGGGCGATTTCTTGTGCTCAATCGATAAAATAGAAGTAATACTAGTGAAATAGCTAAGAATTTGGTCGACTGGAATAATGGAATTGGCCTAAAATGGGAGTCAAAGTCGGCAAAATCGCCGATGCGTAAATAAAGCTGACACATCAAAATTCGCGAGAGCATAATTTCGTCAATTTTCAATCAAATTTCATACTTTTTGTTTTATTACCTTCAGAAAAAGATTCTCTACCATTTCATAAGAATTTTTTATTTTTTTTTTTAAATTCTTGGACACTGGCACACCCCTTCCAAAAATGACCTTGGACCCTGAAAGGGTTAATATACATTATTTAGGTGTGCATACTGGTCAGAGACCCTGTCGTAAGTCCGAGTCGTCGGTAAATGAGTACGTTGCTAAGTGAGGAGAGGCTGTAGTGTATTTCACATCTGCATATACGGTGGAAAGTTGACTTTAATCCAGATCTCAAGAATTTAAGTAATGTATACTAGAAGGTTAAAAATTGGGAACAATGGCAATAAAGCCTTTGACAATCAATAAATTTTAACTTTCACTAACGGTTTCTTTTACTTTATGCAAATTTGCTGTTATGTGATATGGGATTTTTATTAGTGATTCCAAATGTGCCATATACATTCACTACATGCAACTGCTGTGACTTGCAAAACTTATTGAAGATTCTTATACAGTATTTAGTGCTCATGTCTGCCTGAACTTGGTACAGCTGGCATGGGCCTGGAAAGCATCTATTGCATAAAGTGAGGGACACCTATATTGAAAATTACAGATGCATTTGAAAATTCTAACAGGGCATGAGAAGGAGCCCTGTAATCAGCCTACTCACTGTATCTGTAATAATGTTTATTATATGATCAGCTTTTGAGGAGGCATGTCAGCTTCAACCTAAGAATAACACTTTTATCTCCTTAATGGAATAAGAAGTGTTGTGGTGATCTCTGCAACATAAGCAGTGTTCACACACTTATGCCATAAGCTATGGCAAGCAGGGAAACAAATTTTAGTCTCAATTTGGTCATTGTCCTACATGAATAATATGTGGGTGTAGATACAATATAGCCTAGGATTTGTTCTAGTGATCATATGGGAACTTGTCATTGATCTAGGACCTTTAGTATTGCCTCATTGCCACTGTTTGACAATCAATTCTAAATTTGAGTTTCTGAAAGACTGATTCTTCTAAAGCACACTTATAAACTTGCATAGTGTGGACTGCCTTGCCTGTTTTGAACCAGTGCACTGTATTTGGAATAAAGCCACAAAGTGAGTGGTTGAATATAGCATGTTATTTCCTAAAGAACTGTGAGAATACTTTCCAGGCAAATTCATTCTGTGAGCTGGTAAAATCTTCATTATGGCTGGCTGCCAATGTTTCCCTATGGTTAGACCTGAGCAGCAAGAGTACACTGTTTCAAGCTTAAAAAATGGAGGGAAGCTCCTTCACCACTCCAGCACTGAATGATTCAGCACTTCACATAAATAATAATAATTATGTGGTCAGGTTCGTATACTGTATGTGCATCCTACCAGCCGATACTTAGAATAGCTTATAAATTGATAATTCTATATCAAGCTATCTTACAAAGCCTAAAAACAAATCCTCTTGCTAGTGGGTTGTCTGTGTCTTAGAAGAGCTTGACAACTTTAGCACCTGGGTTTTGTTTATATAATGAAATCTACTGACTGTGAACTATGGTTACGTTTTGTTCTCGTATATCTCAAGTAGTGTGGAATCCCCAATTATATTATGAAGTCACTTTTTCCAAAGCCTTCATTTTCTAAAAGACCTGTGTACTAAATAATGGGTATGACTAATATATTTCTCTAATGTAGAGGAAGAAATGGGCCTAATATAGAATATAGCCTGCTTTACACTTGCTAATTGACTCTACAGTCACCAATATTGGATTACAAATAGAAGACGTCTTTTCCAAGTGGGGTTCGATGTGAGAATGGACACAAACAATAGACTTAAGAGACATGTAAAACCAGTGGTTCAGGGCAAATCTTATACATAGGCAGTAATCAGGGCCGTATTAAGACATGGGCTTCATGGGCTGCAGCCCAAGGGCCTCCACCAGCTGGAGGGCCTCCACCAGCTGGAGGGCCTCCAGAGATTAAGTGAAAAGTGTCCACAGCTACTGCTGTAAGTTTATAATTACAGTATAGTAGTATGTTATTACAGCACATATATAATGAACTGTTGTGATTAATTTTTTTAATTTTGAAAATTTCAAAAATACCTATATCCCAGGGGCCTACAAAATCTTAATCTGGCTCTCTGGTAGTAATACCCAAGTGGCTCATCAGAATCATTATATACAAGCAGTATCTACAAACAGCAAGAGTACCAACATCTATACTAATACAAGTATTGTGCATGTGTCACCAGTACAGTAGGGCCCCACTTATACGGCAGGTTAGGTTCCAGGCTACTGCCGGAAAGCAGAATGCCATTTTTTCACTTATAAATGCATATAAATGCCAGACAACAAGTTTACACTAACTTATATGAAGTTAATAATAGAAGTAGGCATTAAAAACACAATAAAAAGTAAAATACATACACAGTACATTCATTACTTACCTTAAAATATTTGTAGTCTTAATGTAGGGAAAGAGGTGAGTAGTACTTATTGGTAGGAAGTCAGGTGTAGGTAGCCCTAGCTCCCCGTCTCAAACTTAATACTAGTATACGATATTTAAAGCAGCCCAGAGAGATAAAGTACACATACAGTACACTCATTATTTACCTTAAAATATGTGTAGTCTTAATACAGGATGAGAGGTGAGTAGTATTTATTTGTAGGAAGTCCAGTGTAGGTAGCTGGTAGATGTAGCTATGTAGTCCATCTGGCTACATAGCTGCACCTACCTACACATAGCTACACGATATTTAATGTGGCCCAGAGCCATATTATTACCATCGACATACCTTGTTTC
This sequence comes from Cherax destructor, assembly GCA_009830355.1. Taxonomy (NCBI): domain Eukaryota; kingdom Metazoa; phylum Arthropoda; class Malacostraca; order Decapoda; family Parastacidae; genus Cherax; species Cherax destructor. The sequence goes on from WNWK01014826.1 coordinate 40,727, forward strand.
ACTAAGTTTAATCATTTCTAACAACTAAATTTAGATGCCATCCCCAGCCAGGGTAGAAACATTGGGCATGTTTCTTTACACCTGTTGTCTATGTTCACCCAGTAAAATGGGTACCTGGGTGTTAGTCGACTGATGTGGGTCGCATCCTGGGACACTGACCTAATTTGCCTGAAATGCTCAGCATAACAAGGGATTTTCTATATAGAAATATGTCACTGATGTCAGCTAGGCCTGTATACCATGTACATGTACTTATTTTTTTTTTTTTTTATTAACACATCGGCCGATTCCCACCAAGGCAGGGTAGCCCGAAAAAGAAAAACTTTCATCATCATTCACTCCATCACTGTCTTGCCAGAGGGGTGCTTTACACTACAGTTACAAAACTGCAACATTAACACCCCTCCTTCAGAGTGCCGGCACTGTACTTCCCATCTCCAGAACTCAAGTCCGGCCTGCCGGTTTCCCTGAATCCCTTCATAAATGTTACTTTGCTCACACTCCAACAGCACGTCAAGTATTAAAAACCATATGCCTCCATTCACTCCTATCAAATACGCTCACACATGCTTGCTGGAAGTCCAAGCCCCTCGCACACAAAACTTCCTTTACCCCCTCCCTCCAACCTTTCCTAGGCCGACCCCTACCCCGCCTTCCCTCCACTACAGATTTATACACGTACATGTACTTGTAGTAAATAAAGATATAATATAATAATAATATAAACGAAGAGAGAAGTAATGAATAATTCAAGCCAAGAATTGTAAACAAAAGCGTTATGTGTTAAGGGGAGTGACTAAGCCAAATGCAGATTCATACACGTTTTCTCTGGTGCTGGACCAGAGAAAACGTAATGTTTTCCCTCCGCCCGGTTATCACATCTCCATAGCACATAAACCTGGCATGTTTATATGCTATGTAATGTGTTTCTTATATAATTTTGAAGAAAATCATTGAAAGATTAATGAAAATGTCTATATTAGCATAAAATAAGACATTTAATGTATGCAAGAGTGATTATTACTACGTATTAGTATTATTACTATGGCGTTAAGACTAGAGGGACACTCTTAGTGATTTTAATGTGTACCTGCATGCCAGCACAGTGTGTAAGTATATTTAGGTACAGGTACACATAAGTATAATTATCAGAGTACATATAAAATATGCAATAACTTTAAAACACTTGAAATTTTGGAAAGTTTCCAAACATAATAGAGATATGTGCTCACAGAGAATGTAAACAAATCGGGTGGCGCGTGCCATATTGGAAAGACCGGGAGCCATATAGAGAGCTTTGGTGATAATTTGAAATTGCCGTATTAGCGGAACGCCGTAAGGCGAAACATGTAAAGTGGAGCCCTACTGTACTTGTGCCATCAATCATGCAAAATTCAATACAATATACTTGAGACAAACTTACTAAACATTCTAATTGAATGTTAACTTGTTCAGCAGAGTTATCACTCTAAGTCCCCTGAAGGAGGGAAGAGTGCCTTACTGGTGAAGGGCTCTTGATTTATGGAACTGGAGCTAGCCTCCCCTTCCACTGATCAAACCAGATTACCTCCCATTCCTGGATGTTATATGACCGCCTACAAGTTCAGCATTTCCCCATGAGTATAATAATAATCACCCTGAACAGCTTTACTTAACCTTACAATCAATTACACCTCAAGAAGCCTGGCTATTGCCAGAAGTCAAACCTAAGTAAGTTTACTTAGGTACATTGGAAGACAACCAAAACACAGATGTGATTTATACAGATTTTGCAAAGGCGTTTGACAAATGCGATCATGGAGTGATAGTGCACAAAATGAGGGCCATGGGTATTATGGGGAAGGTAGGCAGATGGATTTTCGGGTTCCTAACACACAGAACACAAAAAGTAGTAGTGAACAGGGCAAGATCCAGCATCAGCGAGGTCAAAAGCTCAGTGCCCCAAGGCACTGTCCTGGCACCTCTGCTGTTTCTCATCCTCATAGCAGACATAGATAAAAACATCTGGCACACTTTTGTATCATTAGCAGACGACACTAAAATAAGCATAAAAGTCACTACGGTAGAGGACACTGAAAAATTACAGGAAGACATAAGCAGGGTTTTCCAGTGGGCAGTGGAGAACAACATGATGTCCAATGGTGATAAGTTCCAGCTGCTTAGGTATGGAAAGAATGAAGAACTCAAAAGAAACACTATATACAAAATTCAAGAGGATCACCAGATAGAACGAAAGGAACACGTAAAAGACCTGGGAATAATTATGTCAGCTGACCTTTCTTTAAAAGACCATAACAAGACAAAGATCACGACAGCAAGGAGGATGACGGGGTGGGTATTGAGAACTTTCAAAACAATGGAAATAATGCCAATGGTGACACTCTTCAAATTGCTAGCGCTCCCTCACTTAAATTATTGCTCAGTACTGATGGTCCCATTCAAAGCAGGAGAAATATCAGAGCTGGAACAAATACAGAGATCATTTATGGTTCACATTGAGCCAGTAAAGCACCTGAATTACTGGGAGCCTCCAAGTCTTGAACATGTACTCATTGGAGTGGAGGAGAGAGAGATACATGATAATATATACCTGGAAAGTACTCAAGGGCCTGGTCCCAAATCTGCACACTGCCATAACAACATACTGGAGTGAGAGATATGGGAGAAAGTGTAAAATAAACCCAGTGAGGAGCAATAACACTGTACTGCATCAACATCCGGGGTCCCAGACTATTCAACATCTTACCAGAAGATATCAGAAACATGGCTGGAACAAGTGTAGAAGCCTTCAAGAGGAAAATGGACAAGTATCTTCACCAGGTGCCAGATCAACCAGGCTATGATGGATATATGGGGCAGCAGGCCTCCAGCAGCAACAGCCTGGTTGACCAGGCAAGCACCAGGCGAGCCTGGCCCATGGCCGGGCTCAGAGAGTAGAGAAACTCTTGAAATTCTTCAAAGGTATATCAAAGGTATAATGATGTGTGTAAATTACCTGCCAGGATAACCCAAAAATAGGTCAGACTTATCTCCAGTGGGGTCCTATTAATATTATACTATGTATGTTACTGATCCCATAGGAGTCAGTTCTTTGAACCATTCATCTACAACCTGGGAAGAGGAATTCAAGTTTGATCTGCTGAAGAAAAGAGTAGCTTCAATTTCATGGATCAAGATCTATTCACCAACATCTTTGAAGACAGTCAAACTACACTTTATGAATAATTAACCTTGTATTGTTGCACCTTTGATACTGAAGACAATGGTTGGAAAGTGACTCACTCATATGACTCAATGAAACTCATCCAAATATTACTGTGTGCAACAGTAATTACAGGAGTGTTAGCTTAGTGACAAACATTCTAGCTACTTTCCAACATGGAAAATTCCATTCACAGAGGGGACATGACCAGATAAAAATGCAATACGTATACAGTATTTAAGTCCAACTTTTTAAAAAAAGAAACCTCAAAAAGCCTTATGGTCAGTCCAAATTGCTAAACATGCACTAAATGGATTTCCACTGATTGCACATACTCTCTCTTGGCTGTTGGCCTTGCCCAGAATATTAATAGGTGAAGCAGCAATATACAATATGTTATCCTCACTTTTTGAAGAACTACATGTGTATACTACTACAAACTGATGCTCCTGAGCCACTCATTGTCTTCTGTCTCAAATGACAACTGTTAACTTACATTTAAGTTTATTGTACAAGATGCTCTAAAAGTATATATCAAGCTTTTTCATTCTACTCTTTTAAAGAGATAATTGTATGTACCCAAGAAGAAACCTCACACCCAAAATATGACTAGCACTGATGTGAAACAAAGCCTTCACTACAGATTTTACATATGGTGCTTACCTATGCTAAATAGTTTATTCACATTGCAGTTTATTGTTCAGTTTTAAAGATATACCAATTATAACCTACTCACAATATTTGACACATACACACACACACACACACACAAACAATCGGATTTACTTAAGATCTTGACATTTTAGCCATCTGTATCAATAACGAGCTGCCCATCACTTGTGTCAGAGTCAGAACTGGAGCCAGAGTCACTGGACAGAAGATCATGAAATTTCCAGGATATGCTGTTGCCATCTTCCTGGAAACAGCAACCTCTCACTTCTCTTTCCATATCATTCAAGTCTGCGTGGACTTCTACCTCATTCTCTCCTGCAATTTTTAGCTCCCTATATAACTGAGCTTTGGGTTTTCTTTGTGCATCTTTCTTGAGTAAAGATTTTATGGCCATCTTCATGGAGTTTTTACGCATTACAACCTTAATGTTTCTTTCTAGGTTATCGATAATTTCATTAGATATATCAAAGTTTCCAGCTTCATTTTCTTTACTGGTGCTTCTATCAAGGAAATTTGCTAATTCTCTAAGTCCAGCTTTAGCATCCTGTGTCTGAACCCCAGAAGAACTTGACTCTTTCTTTTGCTGTCTTCTACTGCAGCATCCATCCTGCAATGGTTTTGCAGTGTGTGATTGTCTTAGGCTTCCCACTGTTAATAAGTTACACTTACAATTAAAATTTAATGATTCTTGTTTGCACTGGCTGGAGAGCTCTGAACTACTGCAACAGGAAGAGGTACTCACATCAGACACATTATAAATTTTTGATTTGCATCTGTGCACTGTTCTGTCATGAGTGCATTCTGTTGCTTGGTTAGGTGATAAGTTTACCCGAGATTCAGTCATCTCTCCTGACTTTTCATTTTTGAGGCCATATTTATCAACAGAAACCTGTTTACATTCTTTCCTCATATCAAGTGAAGTGCAGTCACCAGGTATGGTAACACTGTACTCCCGTCCTTCGTCATTTTGAATACTGAACTCGGAGCCAACAAGACGAACATGAATTACAGGTAGAGATTTGTGCAAAATATCTACCGAGTCCTTGCTTTCCTCTTTTGTGGAAGGAAAAGATTGTTTGATGTTATCCTTATGCTTTTTGCAGGATTTCGTTCGTTTTCTATCACCATGTTCATGATCTTCCATATGAGATCGCTTTTTTCCAGTGCCTTTAAGCTTTGATCGTCTTTTTGGTCTGCTCTTTTTTGTATGCTTACTCCTATTGCTAGTGAAGTCCTTAAAGAAACATCTGTCATATGCTGATTTACCACTGTCTTCATGGAGATTTTTTTCATTACATCTCTTGGAGAAATTATGTGTATCTAAATTATCCACTTCTGTTGAGTGTAAACTGAAGTTGCTGGACATTTGATTGAAATTCTTAAAATCTTTGTAATCTGCAAGTGCAGGTATGGACAAATTTTGAGAATTCTCTTGTACATCTTCCTTGTTTCCTGTCAGTTTTGCTTCTCTTAGTGATGCTGTGACTGAGGACTGAGAGGAGGATCCCTGCTGGATCATGTGTCTCACCAGGCGTAAAGATTCCTCCAAGCCTTTTTCTACTTTCCTCTTTATTTCATATGTTTCCAGCAGAGGGTCAGGTGCAAGACTGTGCTGAAAAAGAGCTGAATAAAGTGGTAATGTGTATGGCAATGGAGGTGATAACATTGTGGAAGACAGCAACTTAAGTAATGAGGGGCCAGAATTTGGAAATAACGATGGTGAAGTACAAGAAGGGGCAGCTGGGGCAGATGAATAAGCATCAGAACTTGAGGAGGATAAAGAAGATACCTGAGGCAAAGAACTATCTGCTTGGGGTGTATTAAGGTGGTCCGAAGAGAGGGTTGTTGTAGAATTTTGACTCTCTGGAAGCCCCTTAGTCTCCCTTATTTCATTGGAGGGGTTCAGGGGAATTATTTCTGAAAAAGAAAGAAAAAAAAATTATATATACATGTATATATAAGTAGGGTTAAACCTAGATAGTAGGTTGGTAGACAGCAACTGCCCAGGGAGGTACTACTGTCCTGTAAAACGAAAGCCTGAAATTGTTTTACGATGGTAGGATTGCTGGTGTCTTTTTTCTGTCTCATAAACATGCAAGATTTCTGATATGTCTTGTTACTTCTACTTACACTTAGGTCACACTACACATGCATGTACAAGCATATATATACACACCCCTCTGGGTTTTCTTCTATTTTCTTACTAGTTCTTGTTCTTATTTCTTCTTATCTGCATGGGGAAGTGGAACAGAATTCGTCCTCTGTAAGCCATGTGTGTCATAAGAGTCGACTAAAATGCCGGGAGCAAGGGGCTAGTAACCCCTTCTCCTGTATACATTACTAAAGTTAAAAAGAGAAACTTTTGTTTTTCTTTTTGGGCCACCCTGCCTCGGTGGGAAACGGCAAATTTGTTGAAAAAAGAAGTAGGGTTAAAGAGAAAAAAATATAACTATAAGCAATAAGTATGAACTGTATTTATTTATCCTAACATTATTATGCTGGAAATGCCAACACATACAGTAATCTCTTTGTCTACGGTGAGTATATGTGAATTCACTTTTATGCAATGATCCCAATTCTACCAGTAATTTGTGTGAAATAAATGCACTCTTATGCATTTGAATGCAATCTGCATAATGATAGTGGAACGATTATAGTGTGAAGATGCCCTCAATAACATCAAGACTTCAGAGGATCAAATATAGTCCTCCACCTTGAATAGTGCATAAAAATTCCTTTGGAGGCTGAATTATGAACTTCAAGGGCTTCCCCAAATTGTTCACAACTATGCAACAGGTTGTTTAACTGCAACAGAAAGTGGTAAGAGAAGGTTTCTTGAACCATGAGGAAGAAGACAACATGGAGCTTATTGATTTTTATAAAAGAAAAAAGTGTAGATAACCTGACGAAGATTATAGCACATTACTACTACAGCTGCTGATTAGGAAGAGGAACTGAAAGTGGTTCTCAATATGGAGAATCTACAAAGAAGCTAGTAGAATTGTTTTGCACAAGCTGAGACTTCCACATTTGCCACAATGACTAGCCTGAAGAAAAGTCTCAAGTTCAAACATTATATAAACACTGGCCTACAATGCCTACAAATAGATGTATGCCCAGAAGTGTTGAATGGCTAAGCAATTCTTGAAGTCTTCACACGCCTCCAGCCCCCGTTTTTTGTTCATCACCTCGGTTTTCATCGAGTTGACAGTGGTCCGCTGTACCGAACGTGTCTGCCTGCCCACCCCCACACAAAGCATCCCACGTGTTCTGAGTCAGTCTGGCTTTGTTTCTCGTCAAGTGAGCATTACCTTGTGCATTCATCCAAAACATTTCGTAATAATCCATTGTTTTTGTGCTTGTTTGGCCACCATGGGGCCAAAGAAAGTTCCGAGTACCAGCCCTTTGATAAGGAAGGCGAGAAACACAATAGAATTCAAGAAAGAACTCATAGCAAAGTACAAAAGTGGCATACGCGTGGCCAATCTCGCCAGGATGTACGGGAAGTCCTCATCAACGATCAGTTCCATCCCAGCGAAGAAAAAAGAAATCAAGGAATCTGATGGTAAAATGTGCTAACGAAACAGAGATCGCAAACAATCGAAGATGTTGTTGGTGTGGATCAACGAAAAACAGTTAGCGGGAGATAGTGGTGTGGAGGCGATAATTTGCGAAAAGGCAAGGCAGTTGCATACGAATCTCAAAGAAAATGCCTGGAACGAGTGCTGCTGTTAGTGAATTTAAGGCCAGCAGAGGCTGGTTCGACAAATTCAAGAAGCGATCTGGCATACACAGTGTCTTAAAGCATGGCAAGTCTGCAAGTTCGGACAAACGTGCGGCAGAAGAATTCGTTGATGAATTCAAGGAGTACATAAAGGCTGAAGGATTCCTCTCCCAACAAGTCTTCAATTGTGACTAAACAGACCTCTTTTGGAAGAAAATGCCAAAGAGGACCTACATCACGCCTATGAAGGATAGGCTAACTCTTTTGTTCTGTGGTAACCCTAGTGGGGATTTAAAAGTGAAGCCTTTACTGGTGTATCACTCTGAAAATCCCAGTGTGTTCCAAGAAAAACAATGTCATCAAGAGTAAATTGTGTGTGATGTGGAAGGCTAACAATAAGGCATGGGTCACGAGGCAAATTTTCATTGAGTAGGTCAATGAAGTGTTTGGCCTGAGTGTGAAGAAATACCTCCAGGAAAATAAATTGCCACTCAAGTGCCTCCTGGTAATGGACAATACTCCTGCTCATCTTCCAGACTTGGAAGACCAATTGTTGGAGAAGTTTAGTTTCATCACAGTGAAGTTCTTGCCCTCTAATACCACTCCTCTCATCCAGCCCATGGACCAGCAGGTCATTTCAAGCTTTAACCCTTTGACTGTTTCGGTCGTATATATACGTCTTACGAGCCACTGTTTCGGACGTATCTATACGCCTAAATTCTAGCGGCTTCAAATGAAGCGGGAGAAAGCTGGTAGGCCTACATGTGATAGAATGGGTCTGCGTGGTGGGTGTGCGCAGTATGAAAAAAATCGGGGACCCAGTGGTGCATTGTGGAGCGCCATGTTTGTAGTCATTTTTCACCATGCCTCGCGGTAAGAAGTACCTCACTCCCCGGCGAATTGGAGGCCTTCTCTTCCCAAGTGATAGTTCAAACAGTGATGGAAGTGCCAGTGAATGTGAATTCCATGGTTTTCAAGATGGTATTACCGAAAGCAGTGCCCAGGATAACGTAATTAGTGATGAAAACCCAGATGACCCACAGCCTTCCACATCTGGTGCTGGGCCGTCTCATTCACGTTCACCTGTTCCAGGACGAAAGAGGAAACTATTTCACCGTGTACATGACTCTGATGTGAGCAGTGTAAGTGATGATGACAGTGATTTCAAAGTTATTGAAAGCAGTTCTAGTGGTGACAGTGAGGGAGAGTATTCTCCAGTGAAGCGGCAGTATGTACGACGCAACATGCGTTCTGGTAGTGTGCCATATGCTATTCCAAGGAAAAGGAGTAAATCTCGGAGTACATCTCTTGGCCCTACACCACGAATTGATAGTGAAGATGATGATATTGTGACAATGGGGATGCGTAATGTGCGTGGGGTAGCAGGTGGTAGTGGTGGTGGTGTTGGTGGTGGCACGAGTCATGTGGCACCAGGAGCGGGCCACGCTGCTAACTCAGCACACCAACAACCACTCTCAACCACCCCCACACTCCCACAACCTGCACAACCACAACCGGCACAACCACAACCTGCACAACCACAACCTGCACAACCACAACCAGCACAACCACAACCACCTGTCAATATCCAGTACCCACCAGCAGACCGCATCT
>WNWK01014827.1:0-49933 GCA_009830355.1 Cherax destructor
GGTCCACTGTATAAGAAACCGCCAATTTACCAATTTAAAATACCCAATAAGGTGGTCAGAAATTGGCAATTTGGCCAATTTCACACAAATTTCAAAAGATGCCAATTTCAAAATAGGGTCCAGAATAAACGAGGCAGACATTCCTGGCACTCAAATAACATTTTATCTGTTCATTAGTCACGTCTCCAGGCCCCTCTTACATTACTTTTGCTTTCCATTTTGAATTTTTATTCTCACAAAAAATAGAAGATTTACTGTTATGTATACAACTGCATCATTGTAAAAATGGTATAAATAATATAAGCGCACTTGTGCAAGAATATTATACTATCCAGTTGATGTGTATTGGACACATGGCGTGATTTGTTTACTCTTGAACATCGACAAAAATCGAACATTTTCGCTACTTTGCGCTCAGTTTCAAGGTACTTGTCATCAAGAAACCAGTCAAAATTATCTCTATTTCTGTAATATATCATCCATTCTATCAAATGAGACTAAGAAAACGAGTATACAAGCATAAATACTATACGAAAATAGACTGCAAAGTCGCTGTTTTAAACCAAAAACACGGTCAATTGTTTTTCCTCATTATGCACTGTGTGGTGCAGGATTTTTTTTATACTGCGCACACTGACCACACAGACCCATTCTATCACATCTAGGCCTACCAGCCTGTTTCTGCTTGATTTGAGGGCGCTAGAATTTAGGCGTACTAGTACGACGAAAACCCTGGTGCGTAAGATGTACTAGTATGGCCGAAACCCCAAAAGGGTTAATTGTGCATCACCTGCTCTGTTACCATACATAATATAGAAGGTCTTATCAGTGTTGAGTGTAAGTTTATTGGCTGTCATCCATGTAGATATTTTTAGTAATTCGTCGTGGCAAGATTTGGGTGGGAGATGACATAAATTGTGTCGTCAGCAAAGAGAATTGGTTCCAGGTGTTGTGATACATTGGGAAGAGCATTGATGTATAAGAGGAAGAGCAGGGGACTAAGGACACTTCCCTGTGGTACTCCAGTATCAAGTGGTCGTGTCGAGGAGGTTGTGTCTTTAATGGTGACACTGATAACTATTAGTAAGGTAGGATTTGAAATATGCAAGTGCATGACCTCTTATACCATAATGGTCAAGTTTGTGGAGTAGGATGCCGGGGTTTACTGTCGAAAGCTTTCCTTAGGTCAATAAAAATTCCTAATGGATATTCCTTATTTTCCAATGCTGTGTGAAGCAGATCTATCATTTTTACGATTGCATCGTTAGTGCTTTTATTTTTTCTGAAGCCAAATTGGCAGGGGTTGAGTATGCTTCGTGTTGTTATAAACGAGTATAATCTCTTGTGCACAAATTTCTTGAAGATTTTGGATATCAACGGTAAGTTTGATATTGGCCTATACAGTGGACCCCCGAGTTTCATAAAAACTTCACTCCTGAAGTCTGCTCAAGTGCCATTACCGAACGAATTTACTCCCTTAAGGAAAAATGTCACGTAGGTTAGTCTATTTCAGACCCCCAAAAATACTTTTCCACAAGCACTTACAATATTATACTTACATAAATGTACGATTTCCGGGGTTTACAAAACTCGGGGGTCCACTGTAGTTGTTTACGTCTGTGGGGTCACCGCCTTTGTGTATTGGTGTAACCCTCACTGTTTTGAGTAGTGTCAGGAAAGTGCTAGTTTCTAGTGATTTGTTAAAAAGTAATGAAATAGCATGTGAAAGGACATGGGCGGCTCGCTTGTATAATAATTCCCTGATTTATTTTTAAGTGACTTGATTATCATGGTGACTTCAGTGGGGTCAGTAGGTGCAAGATAGAAGGAGGATGGGAAATTCCCATCTAGGTAATCACTTGCTCGGGCATTGGTACCTGGGATTTTACTGGCAAGATTTGATCCTATGGTTGAGAAGAAGTCATTTATCTTGTTTACTGTATCAATAGGCTGTAGTGGTGTTTTGTTTGGTTTAGTTAGGACAATATCCCTAGTTTTTTTAGTTTGTGGGTGCCCAGAATCTGTGAGAGTGTTTTCCAGGTCTTTTTTATATCTCCTCTTGTTTCAGTGAATCTGCTGGAGTAGTACAATTGTTTGGCCTTTTTTATTATTTTAGTGAGAACTGATGAATAGTGTTTAATGACATCTTTGTGTATTAAGCCCTGTTTATATGTATTGCTTTTCATATTGATTTTTATTGTTAATGGATCTTAGTAAGCTGTTAGTTAGCCATGGGCAACCTAGCCGTTTATTCGTAATCTGTTTCGTTTTTATAGGACAATGTTTGTTGTATAGTCTTAAGTAATTTATTAAGAAAATTGTCTGTCCAATCATTGATACCATTGGCATTAGAGAATTCTGTAGCCCAGTCAACCGTCTCTAGCTCTGCTGTGAAGTTATTTATTGAGGCCTTGTCATGGAGTCTAAATGAAACTTTGGTGTATTCTAGTGGTGGTTTACTAATGTTAAGAGGAAGGTGGGGTAGTGGTCTGTAGTTCTGTCTGTTATTATCCCTGATTTAAGGGGGGCTAGGATATTGGTCCATATATGGTCGAAAGGGAGAGTGATTTCATTCATTGGTCAAGGGGGTATAACATCGATGGATTAATGAAAATGTCTTTAATAATGTAATATACGACATTTAAAGCGCCCCAAAGTGATTATATTATTATTATGCTTATTGCATCTTCAACACTTGTGAGACTCTCTTAGTGATTTTAATGTGTACCTGCATGCCAGCACAGTATGTAAGTTTATTTAGATACAGGTACACATAAGTACAATTATCAGAGTTATATATATAAAATACGCAATAACTTTAATACACTTGAAATTTTGGAAAGTTTCCAGACATAATCGAGAGATGCAGAGCTCACGGAGGATGTAAACAAACAGAGTAGTGAGCAGACACCATATTAGCGAATTGCCGTAAAGCGAAGTACAGTGGACCCTCGGTTTTCGTGCACCTCCAAACTCGAACAATTATGTAAGTGTATTTTCGTAAGTGCTTTTGTAAGTGTACTTTTAGGGGGTCTGAAATTACTAATCTAATTTACATTTGTTCTTATGGGAACAAATTCGTTTGGTAATGGCACTCAAACAGCATTCTGGAAAGAATTTTCAACGAAAACCGAGGATCCACTGTACTGTAAAGCGGGACCCTCCTGTATAAGAATTATAAAGGAATAAGCCTTTTTAGTATACTGGGTAAAGCATTATGCTAGTAGGTTCAGTGAAATTAGAGTAATATGAAGAAGATGTGGAGTACTCTCAAATCCTGTGTTCTTGGAAATTTACCAAAACCAGAGTATTGTCCTAACCAAACCCAGTGAACCATATATCCAGCCTCCTGAAACAGCCAATACATTAAATGATTTCTTCTCTGCCATGGGATCGCATCTAGCTAGCAAGTAAGTTTATTCAGGTACTATACACAAATACAGTTACATAGAGTATCATACATAGCAGCTTATGTGTAGAGAACCTAGGATAACCCAAAAAAGTCAGACAAAGTGACTTATTTCCCAAGTACTAGTACTCAAGCATGTGACAACTACCTTATTGGAAATTTTCTGAACTCCCTATTGTTCAAAAGAGCAGCTCATGTGCTTTCACCTTCCATTGCAACACTGTTCAACAAATCTAGAAACCAACACATTCCCAACAATGCTTAAGATAGCAAGGATTACCCCAGCACACAGAGGCATACGAAATTATACTCTTTTTCTAGCATCACCCAACATACTCAAACCCCTGTCATTTTGGTTTCAGACCAAATATTAACACAAACGATTTAATTATAAAATGCTCGACTTCATTTATGCACTTGTTGAAGATAGTGAATATCCACTAGGCCCTTTATAGACCTTAGGAAAGCATCTGATACAGTAGACCACAACATCCTGTACCTTAAACTTGAACATTATGGTCATGCACTTTCATATCTTACATATCTAAAGTCCTACATTAACAAGACACACTAATATGTCTCCATCAAGGGCAGAACCATGTCATTGTGAACTATTGACATAGGGCTTCCCCAGGGCAGTGTGCTCAGCCCTCTGCTTTTTCTCATATATGTACATCAGTGATCTTCCAAATTCATCCCAACAAAGACCTATTCTGTTGTCAGACAACTTTTGTCTGATCTCCCACCCAAATCTGAGTTCTCTCACTAACACTGTTAATGAGGAGCTCAAAGGTATCTACCTGGATGACTACCAACAAACTCACTCTAAACATTGACAAGACCTTTTCAAGACCTTCTACATGATGTTTGGGAATAGCGCAAATGTCAATTAAATGTTTTGAGTGACAGTTCTCCCATTGCAAGACGAAATTAAGGAAAATTCTTAGGTCTGTTCCTTGATAACTTGAAATTCAACACCCACATTTAGCACATGACTTTTAGAAGGTATTCAAATCAGTTGGGGTCCTCTTTAAAATATGTTTGTATGTATCTCAAATAGCACTGCTTACATTATACTATTCTCTAATCTATCCCTACCTCACCTATGCTATTTGTGCCTGGGGATCCACTACAGAAAATCACCTAACTCAACAACAAGTGGCTCTATGAATTATCACCCAATCTAGTGCTAGGCAACACACTCCTCCATTCTTCAAAACCTTGAACTAATTTAATATACAGTGGACCCCCGGTTTTCGTGATTTTTTCTTTCCAGAATGCTGTTCAAGTGCCATTACCAAATGAATTTATTCCCATAAGGAATAATGTAAAGTAGACTAGTCCTTTTAGACCCCCAAAAATACACTTACAAAAGCATTTACAAAAATACACTTACATAAAAGGGCAATTTTGGAGCATCATGAAAACCGGGGGTCCACTGTAGTACATAAAATTCACTCATACTTCTGTTCATATTGCTTATACAGGACAGTAAATTCTAATATCAGTTCTGCTCTGAAACTCTTTCTTGATAGCTGCAACAGAACTCATAGGCATAATACCCAATACAAAAATCTCTGATATTCCACGTGTTGGACTCAACCTGTAAAAACTCAGTGTGCATAAAAGAACTTAAAATCAGGAGCTCTTTGCCTGAAGATTTCAGAGGCTCCCTGTCTGCCAGCCACTTCAAAGATACTGTTAAAAACACCTTTTAATGTGATCCTGACAATTTATTATGCTGAACAAATCTTGAAATGCTGTATTTCATCCAATTGTCCCTATATAGAAATAAAGTTTTGTTTTATATTTCGCTTATGGTAGGGTTATTATTAAAAGAATTATGAGTAAGAGTAGGATAGCAGAAGAACAAGGAGGTTTTAGGAAGGGTAATAAATGTGTTGACTGAGTGTTTATATTGAAGCATACAAGTAAACAATACATAGATAAAGGCAAGTGGGGGTTGTCGCAGTAACTTTTTGCCAATGACACGGTTCTTTTTGGAAGATTCAGAAGAGAAGTTGAAAAGGTTGGTGGTACACAAATTTCAGAAGGTATGTAAAAGAAGGAAATTGAAAGTGAACATATGAAAGAGTAAGGTGATGAGAATAAAAAATCTAGGCAAGGAAGGATTTGATATCAAATTGGAGGGAATATGATAATTGACTTGTCGACAGATGGGTCTCTGAAAGATGAGGTGAACCACAGAATTTATGAGATGAAGGAAGGTAGGTAATGTGTTGAGAAATCTGAGTCAAAGAACTTGATCCATGGAGGTAAAAATTAAATATACCAGAGTGTAGTGGTACCACCACTGTTATATGGGCATGAAGCATGGGTTTTAAATGTTGCATCAAGGAGGCTGGAGGTAGGGATGTCATGTTTGAGGGCAATGTGTGGTATGAATATTATGCAGAGAATTCAGAGGTCTGAGGAGGGGTAGTTGAGGTGATTTGGACATGGGAAAGGATGGAGCAAAAACAAGATGAATAGTGGTAGAGGGAGGGAAAGAATAAAGTATGTTTTGAACATACAGCAGGCTTGAGGAACATGTTAGATCATAATGAGAAGAGAAGTGGCTTTTATAATTTAGCATGCTGTTGGTGTATGATCAAGATAACACTTATGAAAGGGATTCAGAGAAGCTGGTTGGCCAAACTTGAGTTCTGGAGGTGGAAAGTATAATGCCTGCACTCTGAAGGAGGCATGGAGATGTTAATGACAAGTAAAGCAGTGCCAATGATGGTACTTTTTAAATTGCTTTTGCTCTCACAACTTGAATATTTATCTGTTCTTACAGTTCCTTAATGGGCAGAATAGAGATAGAGCTAGAAAATATACATATGTCTTTCACTGACAGCATAGAATCAATAAAACATTTAAACTATTGTGAACACTTCAAAGCTTGGATTGTTCTCTTGAGAATAGAGGGGAGAGATATACCTGATAATATATATACATGGAAGGTACTTTAGGGACTGGTCTCTGTCTTCATGGTGCTATAAAAATCTTACTGGAATGAAAGATATGGGAGAAAGTGTGGAATAAATGGAGTGAGTACAATTAAATAATACCCCCAACATCCATGGCCCAAGACTTGAACATATTACCAGCTGATATCACAAATGCTGCTTTAATGAAAATGATAGTTTTCACGAAGCTGGATAGCTTCTTTCTACACGTGCTGGATCAGCCGGGTTGTGATGGCTGTTTGGGTCTGTAGGCCATTAGCACAGTCTGGGTTGGCCATGTGATCAACAGAGAAGCCTGGCCTTAGGTTGGGCTGCAGGAGTAGAAGGGCCCTTGAAACAGGTGACAGGAAAAGTACAGATAAAGACATTTTTTTTTATAATTCATCCTAACAAAATCTTAATTAATTCAAGAGTTCTTATCCAATCTCAGCCAAATAACCTTCAACTCCTCACATATACATTATGGAGAATGAGAATGAGAATTTTTATTTCATTGCAAGTTTACATCGAGATTTTGTAATTACAATCATGAACTGAAGAGCAAGGAGAGCCACTAACATGCCATGGCATTAAGGGCAGCTTAATCTAATGGCTTATAGACTATGTACTTAATACTAGAGAAATTGATTGAGTTTGTTTTAGTTAAATACAGTAGACCCCCGGTTAACGATGGTCTCCAAACTCGCCCTTTTATGTAAGTTTATTTTTTTAAGTGCTTTTGTAAGTGTAGTTTTGGGGGTCTAAAAGGACTAATCTACTTTACATTATTCCTTATGGGAATAAATTCGTTAAATTCATTACCAAACGAATTTATTCCCATAAGGAATAATGTAAAGTAGACTAGTCCTTTTAGACCCCCAAAAATACACTTACAAAAGCATTTAAAAAAATACACTTACATAAAAGGCGAGTTTGGAGCAGGACGAACACCGGGGGTCCACTGTATTAGATTGTAACCATATAAATTTGTTAAATATGTTAAATAAACATACACAAACTGTCAATGCAATTGAAATAATTTGTTTGAAAATTTGTAATGATAGTATCCACAGATTGGTGTTCAGTCATTAAAATGATTACAAAGTGCTTTAAGTATAAGTGCAGATGACTGTAAGTTGAGAACTTTACTAGATGGGCAAAGATTTTTTAAATTACTGTATACTATTTATACAAAACCATTAATTACTACTTTATTTTTTTTGTTTATTATGTGATGCACGTCCAGTTTATGGTGCCCACTCCATAATGTCATTAATGATAGTAGGAAGGAAATGTTATAGTATAATTATGTGATAAAGTTTTTAAGGACTTGTACCTTACAACAGGCTGTCGACCTGCAAGTGGCAGGTTTCTGCCCAGCTTCAGGAGTGAGTAAATATGATTACTGCTGTAGATGTTATAGTCTAACTGTAAAGTGTTCATATATAGTACTGTATAGTATACGTGTTTTACAGTAGTACACTTTTTTTTTTTTAACTTTTATTTTGATATACTGTATCTTAACTTTGAGTACATAATTTTACAGTGGTTATTATTTTCATTAATTATACAGACTAGTTTTCATTCATTTATCAGTATCATATTGTTTAAAACTGTTCATTACAGTATTTGTAATTTATGTGTTGTATATTTAGGCACAGTTTGATAGTAACAGTTCTGCAGTTGTTGTTAAACTTTCATACAACTTACACTAAGTATACAGCATACACCTTTCACTGCATTGTCTAGCACCCTTGTAGGCAAGAATGAAGTGGGTAGACTAATGCAGTAAGCAGATGCAATGTATCAGTCCTGTGTTCACCATGGCAAGTAATGTTGATAAGTTCTACAATCAGCCACAGTTCAACCTTCAAGTTCACATTCTGAAGCTAACTAACCAATACTCTTTGCTGACGACACAACTTATGTCATCTCCCACACAAACCTTGCCACGCTTAATACCATTGTTAACGACGAATTAATAAAAATATCAACATGGATGACAGCCAATAAACTTACACTCAACACTGATAAGACCTTCTATATTATGTTTGGCAACAGAACAGATGATCCACAATTAAACATTAAGATCAACTCTACACCTATTGCTAGACATAACGAGGGCAAGTTCCTGGGCCTTCACCTTGACAGCAGCCTGAAATTCAGCACCCATATCCAAAACATAACAAGAAAGTGTCCAAAACTGTGGGATCTCTCTAAGATACGGTATTATGTACCACAATCAGCCCTACTCACATATACTACTCACTCATCTATCCTACCTCACATATGCCATTTGTGCATGGGATCAACAGCAATTACCCACCTAAAGCCAATAATAATCCAACAAAAAGCCGCAGTAAGAATTATCACACAATCCAACGCTAGGCAGACACCCCACTCTTCAATGACCTAAACCTACTCACTGTCCAGAACATCCATACTTACTACTCTGCTATCTACATTTATAGAACCATTAATTCCAACTTTAACCCTGAGCTAAAACACTTTCTTGACAGTTGTGACAGGACCCATAGACATAATACCAGACATAAACATCTCTTTGACATTCCCGTGTCCGACTAAATCTATACAAAAATTCAATGCGCATAAAAGGGCCTAAAATCTGGAACTCCCTGCCTGAAAACTCTAGAACTGCAGTCACAACCTCCATTTTCAAAAGCACCGTTAAAAACATCTTATCTCACTTACGCACCCAACCGGTAGCTAACCATAAGAAAACTACTTTATCTTGCACATATCCGCAGCAAAATACACTTATTGATATCTGTGATTCCCTTAATTTGCACAGAACTAACCAAAATTCTAATACAACTGTTGCTTCATAATTCTTAAGCTAGTCATAAGTTTGCCTAAACACTCCAATATAGAAACTGTAATATGCCAATATATCACCTTTACCATTAATATATAAACTAATTGTTAAATTCTTAAATGTTTAAATTCCAGTACCTCAATTTTGTAAACCTAGTTAATCACTACAATTACCTAACCTTACTATCTGTATAATCATTGTGTCACTATAGAGTAAGACCTATCATAAGACTGCCTGAAAAGCCTAGGCATACCTAGGCATATTATTGGCCATCTTGTAATATCTACTTCATAAAATGCATAATTATAAGTACACCCCACCTTGTATATTACCAGAAATAAAGAATTTGAATTTGAAAAGTATACAGTATTCACTATACTTTTGGAAACAAAAATGTTTTATATTGGATACAGTGGACCCCCGGTGTTCGTGATGCTCCAAACTCGAACAATTATGTAAGTGTATTTTTGTAAGTGCTTTTGTAAGTGTATTTTTGGAGGTCTAAAAGAACTAATCTAATTTACATTATTCCTTATGGGAACAAATTCGTTTGGTAATGGCACATGAACAGCATTCTGGAACGAATTAATTACGAAAACCAGGGGTCCACTGTATTTCATTTCTTTCATAACTTGTTTTCAAAATTATTTTCTATATTAACACTAATACACTTCCTGTCTCTCACCAAGGTAAGGTTACCATAAAAAAAGAAAAAACAGAAAAGGAAACACATTCACCATCATATATTCTATCATTATCTTGCCAAAAGCAAGCTTACATCAGTTCAGATGACCCTCCAAACTGCAACATCTACACCCCCCTTCCCCACCTGTAGGATGTAAACACTGTACTACTTCCTACATCCAGGACTCAAGCCTGGCTAACTGGTTTCCCTTGGATCCCTTCATATAAGTTACTTTGATCACAGCCCAGCAGTATGTCAGTCATAAAACCACTTGTCTTCATTCATTCTAATCACAAGCCTGTTGAATGTTTAAACCCCTAGCATTTAAAATCTCATTTACCCCTCAAACCCTTCAATGAAAATTATGGTCTGCCAAGCAAAAAAAAAAAAAATGTTATTGTAGTACACAAGAAATTTTGCTTTATGTAGAACAGGTACCCATGGTAAATAGTCTTATGAGCTCGTATACAGTCAGCAAGGAAGGGTGACTCAAAAACAAAACATTCATCATCATTTATTTAATAGATATCTTGCCAGAAGTGCAGACATCACATTTCCAGTGACTTTTTGAATTGTAACACTCCCTTCTTTCAGTGTGCATTCACTACTTCCCTCCATCAAGACTCCAGTCATAAATGTTATCTTGCATACACTCCAACAGCACCTCAGTATTCCAACCACTTACACATGCCTTCTGGATTCTCAAGTCCCTCCAATCCTTTCTGGGACTACCTCTAACTCTCCTTCCTCTTTCTTTACATCCCAGATTTATACAGTGGACCCTCGGTTAACGAATACCCCGGAAATCGTGCAATTATGTAAGTATAATTTTGTAAGTTCTTGTGGAAGTGTATTTTTGGGGGTCTGAAATAGACTAACCTACGTGAAATTTTTCCTTAAGGGAGTAAATTCGTTCGGTAATGGCACTTGAGCAGACTTCAGGAGTGAAGTTTTTACGAAACTCGGGGGTCCACTGTATATCCTCTTGGTCATCCTATTATGCTTCATCCTCTCCATATGCCCAGACTACAGGTAACCCTATGAACAATACCTGTTTAATGATACATCATCTTTAAAGTTTTATTTTTTTTAAATTCTTTGCCTAATATTCACACTGCACATTGCCCTCAAACATGGCATCTCCACTGCCTCCAGCCTCTTTCCTGCAACAATTTAAACAATCCTTTAACTTAGAAAGGTTGGTACTTTTTGCCTCTCCACAGACACCAATACTCCAGTTGCCTTTTTTTACCTTCATCTATGTTATGGTCCACCCTCATAGACCCATCTGCTATTATATCTACTCCAAAATACAGTGGTACCTCGACTTACGATATTTTTTCATTCCAGAATGCTGTTCAAGTGCCATTACCAAACGAATTTATCTCCTTAGAAATGTTGTAAAATAGACTAGTCCTTTAGACCCAAAATTACACTTACAAAAGCATTTAAAAAAATAAACTTACATAAAAGGGTGAGTTTGGGGACTATCGTAAGTCGAGGTACCACTGTACTAGGAATATCTAGCTGCATTCACTTTCTCAACAGTCCCTCTCTCTAATCTGATATCCAACTTTTCATTTCCTACTAAAGTTTTTGTTACTCTCATCACCTTCCTCTTTCTATGTTCACATTTAATTTGCTTTTTTACATGGCAAAATTCATCCACCATCCTTTGCAACTATTCTTCAGAATCTCACAAAAGCATCATGTCATCAGCAAAGAGAAATTAACAACTCCCACTTTGCATAAACTTTATTTTCTTTTCATCCTACACCTGTCACAAACACCATAGTATTTACTTCCTGTACAACCCCAACTATAAATTTATTAAAATCAAAATTAAAGATTTTTTTTTCCACATGATACAGTGTTTGTACAGAGATGGGTGACATTTGGTTATGCATGCAGAATGCCCATGGTTATGTGGAGCATCACACGACCCTGTCTAATACTTGGAGGGGGGGGGAATACCTAGAGTGGGTTTCGGAGGTCAATGTCCCCGTGGAGTGGCCCGTGACCAGGCTCATGGTAGATCAGAGCCTGATCAACCAGGCTGTTACTGCTGGCCACACATAAACCGATGCACAAACAGCAATATGTTTGGGGCAGGAGTTGGGAGATTTTTCCAGACAGTAGTCTGGTGAGAGAAGCCCTTGGCTTATCAAGTTTCCTTAAAAAAAAAAAAAAAATTATCCTCTTGCAGGATTCAACCCACAACAGTCAACTGATACCGTGCCCTATTTTGCTAGCCTATTTGCAGCTAGGTGAACAGACAGTGGATGCAGACTTAATTATACAGTGGACCCCCGAGTTTCGTAAAAACTTCACTCCTGAAGTCTGTTCAAGCGCCATTACCGAACGAATTTACTCCCTTAAGGAAAAATGTCACGTAGGTTTGTCTATTTCAGACCCCCAAAAATACACTTCCACAAGCACTTACAATATTATACTTACATAATTGTACGATTTCCGGGGTTTACAAAACTCGGGGGTCCACTGTACAGTGGACCCTCGCTATTCGAACACTCCAAAACTCACCCTTTTATGTAAGTTTATTATTGTAAGTGCTTTTATAAGTGTATTTTTGGGGGTCTGAAATGGACTAATCTAATTACATCTTTCCTTATGGGATTAAATTTGTTTGGTAACAGCTCTTGAACAGCATTCTGGAATGAGGGTGAGTTTTGGAGTGTTCGAATAGTGGGAGTCCACTGTACTTCTTGCTCTACCCAAAATGTAAAAAAAATTATGAGTACACTGTATACATGTACAGTGGTACCTCGAGTTAAGATATTTTTTCGTTCGAGAATGCTGTTCAAGTGCCATTACCAAACGAATTTATCCCCATAAGGAATAATGTAAAATAGACTAGTCCTTTTACACCCCAAAAATATACCTACAAAAGCATTTAAAAAAATAAACTTACATAAAAGGGCGATTTTGGGGACCATCGTAACTCGAGGTACCACTGTATTTATAATTAATACAAGATAATTCAAATTTTGTACTTTGATATGTACATACATATTACAAATTTTTATACATGTGCCTTTGCAAGGGATACCACAATCCAGTTCAATGATAGATCTATATGTTGGTCATAATAAAATTGCATATAATGTACCAGACACTAAATTATTACCATGAAGTTTTTTTTAACACTGACTACCTCCCACCAAGGTAAAGTGACCTAAAAAAAAAAGAAACACTTTTACCATCATTCATTTTGTCATTGCCTTGCCAGAGGTGTGCTGACATTACAGTTCAGATGACTCTTCATACTGCAACATTCTCACCCTTTCCTCACTGTGAAAGCACTGTACAGTGGACCCTTGAATTTTGTCCCCCTTGAATATCGTGAAATTTGAAAATTGGCATCTTTTTTCGTCAAAATATTGGCTTGATTTTCGTGATTTGGCTTAGAAATCGGCGGTCATATGAAACGCATCCGAGCGGCCTCCCAGCCGCCGTGGGCACACAAACACCATTCAGAGTCAGTCTGGCATTGTATCTCGGCGAGTGACGATCATCTCACGCGTTCATATGATACATTTCTTAATATTTCATTTGTTTTAGTGCTTGCAACTGCTAAATAAGCCACCATGGGCCCAAAGAAAGCTCCTAGTGCCAGGTCTTGCTAAAGAAGTTGAGAAACACGATAGAATTCGAGAAAGAACACACCAGACAGGGTACTTCCCCACACCAGGCAGGGTACTTCCCCACACAAACCAGCCAGGGTATTCCCCACACAAACCAGCCAGGGTACTTCCCCACACAAACCAGCCAGGGTACTTCCCCACACAAACCAGCCAGGGTACTTCCCCACACCAAGCTCAAACAAATGTCTTATTTTAGGTTAAATGTTTTATTTTAAGTTAATATAGACATTTTCATTAATCCATCTTTGATATTTTCTTCAAAATTATATAAGAAACACGTTAAATATCATATAGCATATAAACATTGATACAATGTTTATATGCTATCGAGTGGTGAGTCGGGTGGAGAGTAAACATTACGTTTTCTCTGATGCAGCGTTAGAGAAAACTGTGAATCTGGTGTCTGGTGCAGTAACTGCCCTTCATACACGTTTGTTTACAATTCTCAGCATGAATTATTCATTACTTCTCCCTTTGTTTATGATGGCATCTAAAGGTAGTTGTTAGAAACGATTAAACTCAGTGAACATGGTAATAATATGGCTGTGTAGTGTAGCCCAGGGAGCCTACATACGTGTACCTACGTCTACAGGCTACTTACACTGAATTCCTACAAATAAATACTACACACCTCTCTCCCTACATTAAGACTACAAATATTTTAAGGTAAGTAATGAATGTACTGTGGCAGTAAAAGACAAAGAAGGAAAGTAACCCTGGAAAAGGACTTGGTACCTGAAGTCTATGGAAGGGGATTCCCCTTCCAAACAATAGTAACTCTTCCATCCTCTACCCTCCTCCCATCTTCCACACATCAACAACTCTTCAATAAAGGTAAGTGTCATGTTATTATTGTTTTATTCTTCATGTCTCATTGTTTTCTGTGTAGATAAATATACATTTCATGTAAAAAAAAATTTTTTAATACTTTTGGGTGTCTGAAATGGATTAATTTGATTTACATTATTTCTTATGGGGAAAATGGTTTTGAAAATCGTGAATTTTGAATTTTGCCGGACTCTCTGGAACGGATTAATCACGAAATTCAAGGGTCCACTGTACTATCCATCTCCACAACTTAAGTCTGGCTAACTAGTTTTCCTGAATCCCTTCACTCACTCCACTCACTCCTATCTAACATGCTCACATGTGCATGTTGGATGTCTAAGCCCTCACACACAAAACATCCTTTACCCCCCTCCCATTAAACATGAACCTGAGACTTTCTCATAATTATAAATAAAACCATATTCCTCCAGACATTAATTAAAGGCTGACTGTGCCACTGTACAGTGTTAAAGTGACCAAGGAATGTGGAGAAGGGCCAACCTAGCATGACTGGGACTCTAAACTTTACATCTAACGTATTTCCTCTCCGGACCTCATGTCTATAGCCCTGTGGTACAATTATATCTTATACCAGTATAAATAAGAGGGAATATGATGTATGAGGCTTGAAAAGGTGTTTGCTATCTGTTTCATTGTTCAGGTACAGTTATGCAAGCAATGTTCAAGGTATTTCTGTCTAGCAGGGTGTTGACTTAAAATGTCTGGTTGTAGGTGGGGCTTTGCTAAGAACCAGCAGATGCATCTGGGCTGGACAAACTCATCAGCAGTTTGGTTTTGAAAAAGTGTCCAATTTGAAGGTTGAGTTCCTTTCTCTCTGCTGAGGCACTTGGATTCCCTACCTCCATGTTATAATTGCCATCACCATGATTTAAGGTACTGGTGGTAGAGTTTTTAGGGGGCTATAAGACCCCAAATGTTGAATACATGATTTATAGGTATTATATGAAAAAGACATTTCTGCATAAGGCCTTGATGGCTCACAGTGACTACTACTTTCTCATGTCAGCTGATCTGCACTGGTTGTCACCTGTTGAGCTGGCTGGCAAGCTGCCTGGTAACTGGTTGGCTCTTACTCAAAAGTTGAAAACCAGAAAGAATAGTTGGGCAGAAAGACACAGAGCAGAAAAATGCAAGATAGTCCTAGTTGGTGGTGTGTAAAATTGAGTTAAATGGGCCACAAGGTGCTGATTGTGTTTCTAGTGGGGTCATGAGGTGCTGGTTATGTTCCTAGCTAGTGGGGTCTTGAGGTGCTGCTTGTGTTCCTAGTGGGGTCACGAGGTGCTGCTTGTGTTCTTACTGAGGTCATGAGGTGCTGGTTATGTTCCTAGTAAGGTCATAAAGTGCTGGTTATGTTCCTAGTCCAAAGACATTAAGTGAGTTGAAAGTTTAAGAGTGTAATGGGAAACTAAAAATGCAGTTGGAGGATATTATGATGAAAATTGATCAGTGTTCAACATTGCCTGTGTAGAGATGCAGTTGCCTGACCTTGATTAATTCTACAACATAAAATATTTGATTTTGGAAATACAGTAGACCATCGTTTAACCCTTTGATTGTCGCAACCCTCAATCCTGAGTGCTCTCCTGTTGTCGCAAAATTTAAAAAAAAAAAAAAAATTATTTTTCTTATGAAATGATAGAGAATCGTTTCCCGATGGTAAAGACACCAAAAGTTTGAAATTTGATTGAAAACTCACGGAATTACGCTCTCGCGAAGTTAGTGATCTCAGCAATATATACGCATCGGCAATTTCGCCGACTTTGAGCCCTATTTTCGGTAAATTCCATTGTTCCAGTTGACCAAACTCGTAGATATTTCTTTAGAACTCCATTTGTTCTATCGATTGAGTACAAGAAACCAATTTATCGATTTCAACTACCCAATAAAGTGATCAGAAATTGGCAATTTGGCCAATTTCATGCAAAATAAAAAAGTTGTCAATTTCAAAATAGGGTCCAGAATAAACAATGCAGACATTACTGGCACTAAAATAAAATGTTATCTGTTCATTAGTCACGTCTTTAGGCCCCTCTTATATTACTTTTGGTTTCTATTTTGATTTTTTATTCACATAAAAAATAGAAGATTTACCGTTATGCAGACTATTGCATTATTGTAAAAATGGTATAAATAATATCAGTGCACTTGTGAAAGAATATTAGACTCACCAATTGATGTGTATTGGACGCGTGGCGGGATTTGTTTACTCTTGAACATTTGCAAAAATCGAACATTTCTCCTACTTTGAGCTCAATTTCAAGGTCGTTTTCATCATAAAACTAATTAAAATCATCTTTATTTATGTAGTATGTTGTCCATTCTATCAAATGAGACCATAAAAAAGAGAATACAACCATAAATACTATACGAAAATACACATCAAAGTCGGCGTTTTAATCCAAAAAAATGGTCGGAGTTTTTTTTCTCTCATTACATACTGCGTGCTGCAGGATTTTTTTTATACTGCGCACACTGACCACACAGACCCATTCTCTCATATGTGGGCCTACCAGCTTTCTCCCGTTTGATTTGAAGCCGCTAGAATTTAGGCGTATTGATACGTCCGAAACAGTGGCTCATAAGACGTATATATACGACCGAAACAGTCAAAGGGTTAACACGGTAGTTACGTTCCTGAAAATGCTGTGGTAGGTAAAACCGTGTTAGACAAATTGAAGAACTTATGGTAAAAATAGGGTTACGTTCCTGGGAGCCCCCAAAAAGCCAAACAATTTTTTTTTGGACCAACAGATCTTACAAAAATAAAAGTGAATATGTAATTGTAGTTCATTGTCGTGATGAATTATGTTGTTTTTACTGCTTAAGATTACAAATGCAACAGAAATAATAGTATTTCTTACCTTAAATTGTGGGTGCTGGTGTTTGTGGATGATTGTGGAGAGTTATGCCGTGGCCCTACTTATCTGAGGTGGATGGTAGAGGTTCTGATACTGAAGTCAATGGTTGTACTCGAGTGTGCATAAATCAGTCAAGTCAGTCAGTCAGTAAGTCAGTCAGTCAAGTCAGTCAGTCAAGTCAGTAAGTCAGTCAGTCAGTCAAGTCAGTAATACAGTTAGTGGGCGACGCGCTCAAAAAATTTTCCCCTCCCGCAAACTGAACCGTGTTAAGTTAATTTTATGAAGTGTTATACAAAAATATGCCGCAATTCTTCAATAGTGCTATAACCAAAACATGCCAAACAAAAACGTGTTAAACGATGGTCTACTGTATCTGCAGATTTATGCAAGACAGATTGAAGACTTCTCTCTATTTACATTGTTTTTCTCTTAGTTTCAGGTGCAAGTTCTGGTCCTCACCTCTTAAGTGCCATGGGATCTCTTACTAGTCCTGTGCAACATAAGGTGACCCCACACATGGTCCCAGGTCACCCAGCAGCACATGACATTCATCACAACCCAGGTATGTTAAGATGCTTCCTGCATTCATTAATATGCTTAAGTATGGTGCATCACTGTAAATCCCACATAACTGGGGGCAAGAGCCATTTATTATATGCAAGGTTTCAAAGTAGAAAATGAACCATAGAATATAAGAAATTAAAAATAAATTCAGTTCTTGTTGGTATTACTTCTATTGTTTTGCAACCGAGGCTGGTCACTTATTTGCCTCCTTTTCTGCAGATTATGTCTCCTCTTTTTTAGTTATACAGAACATAGTTTTGATGTAGTGTGTTGTGGCACCCTATTTTTTGCATCTGCTATCACTTCAAATATGTACATTATATATATATTCCTGTAGGTACTTTAATTTAGGTAAATTCCTTGTGCTTTTACCATAATTGAAAATATAATTTTCCTTGAAATATTGAATGAAATGCAAGGCAGGCACTATGATATATTGCTAGTATGTGCTCAGGGGTACTGCTTAGGCCTATATGCCATAGGTGTCTGCTGGGACCTATTTTCCTAGAAAGTATAGACATGCCTCTTTTTTACCAATATTTGGTATTGCATATATTACTATATGTAGGTAATTCAGTATTGAAGAAACTGATTTGCATTTCTTGCAAATAGTAAGGGAGTACTGTATATTATATGGGAATTTACTTACACCAACTATTAATTTTTCAAAGAGTTTGTTATTCTTCAGTTATGATGCAGATGTATTCCAAAATATCAGTGTATTATTTCAATATTTAAATGTGCTGTTGATAAGATTTTCACAAAGACTGTACAGTAAAAAATGTGTACAGTATATTTATGGTAATTTACAGAGGATTACAGATTACAGTCTTACATTATTTTGCCATCAGGCCTGTGAATTATGGATGTCTCTTTCCTTGACTCATCTCAAGGTCTCATTCTCTTTATCTTTTGGCTATTAATCATGCAAGTTTTTTTCATGGCACATGTGCATGGGGAACAGCAACTAAATCCATTGTAATTCAACAAAACTCACTTCTAATACTGATGACAAGTCAGGTTCCAGACAATACACTCCCCTACTATTCAAAAGTTTATATTTGCTCAACATATTGTACTGTCCATACTGTATATATATAGGACACAATATAAATACCATCCTAGGGAACGAATGGATTTGTCAGTTAAAAACAGAGTAGGGGAATTAGTAGATGGGGAGCTGGAGGTATTGGGTAGATGGCGGGAATATTTTGAGGAACTTTTTAATGTCAATGAAGAAATGGATGCAGTAATTTCATGCCCTGGTCAAGGAGGTATAACATCTTTTAGGAGTGAGGAAGAGCAGGATGTGAGTGTGCGGGAGGTGCGTGAGGCATTATGTAGAATGAAAGGGAGTAAAGCAGCAGGAACTGACAGGATCATGACAGAAATGTTAAAAGCAGGGGGAGATATTGTGTTGGAGTGGTTGGTATTTTTGTTTAATAAATGTATGAAAGAGGGGAAGGTACCTAAGGATTGGCAGAGAGCATGTATAGTTCTTTTATATAAAGGGAAGGGTGACAAAAGAGATTGTAAAAATTATAGGGGAATAGGTTTACTGAGTATACCAGGTAACTTGTACGGTAGGGTTATTATTGAAAGAATTAGAGGTAAGACAGAGGGTAGGATCGCAGATGAGCAAGGAGGTTTTAGAGAGGGTAGGGGATGTGTAGATCAAGTGTTTACATTGAAGCATATATGTGAACAGTATTTGGATAAAGGTAGGGAAGTTTTCATTGCATTTATGGATTTAGAAAAAGCATATGATAGAATGGATAGGAGAACAATGTGGCAGATGTTGCAAGTGTATGGAATAGGTAGTAAGTTACTGAATGCTGTAAAGAGTTTTTATGAGGATAGTGAGACTCAGGTTAGGGTGTGTAGGAGAGAGGGAGATTACTTTCTGGTAAAAGTAGGTCTTAGACAGGAATGTGTGATGTCACCATGGTTGTTTAATATATTTATAGATGGGGTTGTAAAAGAAGTAAATGCTAGGGTGTTGGGGAGAGGAGTGGGATTAAATTATGGGAAATCAAGTACAAAATGGGAGTTGACACAGTTACTTTTTGCTAAAGAAGATTCTAAAGAAAAGTTGCAAAGGTTGGTGTACGAGTTTGGGAGGGTGTATAAAGGTAGAAAGTTGAAAGTGAACATAGATAAGAGTAAGGTGATGAGGGTATCAAACAATTTAGATAAAGAAAAATTGGATATCACATTGGAGAGAGGGAGTATGGAAGAAGTGAATGTTTTCAGATATTTGGGAGTTGACTTGTCAGCAGATGGGTTTATGAAGGATGAGGTTAACCATAGAATTGATGAAGGAAAAAAGGTGAGTGGTGCGTTGAGGTATCTGTGGAGACAAAAAAACGTTATCTATGGAGGCAAAGAAGGGAATGTATGAAAGTATAGTGGTACCAACACTCTTATATGGGTGTGAAGCTTGGGTTATAAATGCTGCAGCGAGGAGGAGGCTGGAGGCAGTGGAGATGTCCTGTCTAAGGGCAATGTGTGGTGTAAATATTATGCAGAGAATTCGGAGTGTGGAAATTAGGAGGATGCGTGGAGTTACTAAAAGTATTAGTCAGAGGGTTGTTGAGGTGGTTTGGTCATTTAGAGAGAATGGATTAAAGTAGAATGACTTGGAGAGCATATAAGTCTGTAGTTGAAGGAAAGAGGGGTAGGGGTCGTTATCGAAAAGGTTGGAGGGAGGGGGTAAAGGAGGTTTTGGGGGTGAGGGGCTTGGACTTCCAGCAAGCGTGTGTGAGCGTGTTAGATAGGAGTGAATGGAGACGAATGGTTTTTGGGACCTGACGAGCTGTTAGAGTGTGAGCAGGGTAATATTTAGTGAACGGATTCAAGGAAACCAGTTATTGATTTAGCCGGACTTGAGTCCTGGAAATGGGAAGTACAATGCCTGCACTTTAAAGGAGGGATATGGGATAGTGACAGTTTGGACTATTCTAAACTGTAGTATCTGAGTGCCTCTGCAAAGTCAGTGATTATATATGAGTGAGGTGAAAGTGTTGAATGATGATGAAAGTATTTTCTTTTTGGGGATTTTCTTTCTTTTTGGGTCACCCTACCTCGGTGGGAGATGGCCGACTTGTTGAAAAAAAAAAAAATAAATACAGTGGACCCACGGTTTTCGTGATTTTTTCGTTCCAGAATGCTGTTCAAGTGCCATTACCAAACAAATTTATTCCCATAAGGAATAATGTAAAGTAGACTAGTCCTTTTAGACCTCCAAAAATACACTTACAAAAGCATTTACAAAAATACACTTACATAAAAGGGCGAGTTTGGAGCATCACGAAAACCGGGGGTCCACTGTACCATATTTACCCAGTCTTAAAATTTTTCTTGAAGAGCTGCAACAGACTGCATTGTCACAATACAGAAAACAAATATCTCTAATATTCCAAGTGTTGGACTCACCATTGCAATTAAGAGACCCAAAAATATACAACTCTTAACCAGAAGATTAAAAAAGTTCTCTGTCTGCCAACTTAAATTTTTTTTTATTAAAAAGACCTCCTGAATTTGACGTAAATTTATGTAGTGTGAATATAAATGATAAATACAGTGGATCTTCGGTTTTCATAGACCTCCCAACTCGAACAATTATGTAAGTGTATTTTTGTAAGAGCTTTTGTAAGTGTATTTTTGGGGGTCTGAAATGACTAATCTAATTTACATTCGTCCTTATGGGAACAAATTTGGTCGGTAACGGCACTCGAACAGCATTCTGGAAAGAATTATCGACGAAAACCGAGGGTCTACTGTACTGTATATTTGCTGCAGCCTGCTCCTCCAGATTCTGATCAACATTCACACTCATATTGAACTATTATGAAACAGATTTTGGGTATAACTGATAAAATATTTGGCTGGACAAATAGTCAGTGCAACAGACTTAAGTTTACTACATTGAGATTTTGTCCATTAGCTGTAGTATGAGTGTCCAGTAGGCTCCCCATACAACAGACTAAGTGCATTGCATCAGGAATTTTGATCCAGGACATTTTTTATTAAACAAACCTACACTTCCCTATTAGTCCATTATACCAAGGTTTCACTGTACAATAAAAGATTCGTTTCAGGGAGAAACATGGAGTAAATATGATTGGATTAATTTAAGCACAGTTTATTCCACATTTTAATTTATTGATTATGTTGCAATTCTTTGTCATCTGGTAGGCTATTCCACATTTTTGGCCCTTGTATTTGTATCAAGTTTTTCCTAGAAGTTCAAATTTGCATGAGGAATATCAGAGATATTTGTTTAGTATGTGATTCCAGTGTGCTCTCAGTTTTTCCAGGAAGTTTTAAGGTTAGCATCAGCACTACAGTGCAATCTTTTGAAGATGTGGAGAGAACAGTAGTAGGGATGTATAGTACAGTAGACCCTCATATTACACTGATTTATTTGGCATGTTTTGGTTATTACACTATTGAAAAATTGCGGCATAATTTTATACAACACTTCGTAAAATTAACTTAACAATGTTCGGTGTGGGAGAGGAAAAAATTTGGAGTGTCGCCCGTGGGATATTTCCCTAGCTCAGGCCACCTCCTTGCTGTGGGCGAGACCACTGTCTCCGCAGGGCTGTGTCGGGCTTCAAGGCAGCAAAGGATTGCTTCACCTTGCTCCTTTGCAGTAATGTGTCAGGTGATTTCAAGTGTAAGCCCATGGTTATTTACTGCTCTAAGAATCCTCATGCTTTGAAATTGAAAGGTGTAGATAAAAACACCTTACCAGTAATTTGGAGGTCAAACCAGTCAGCATGGATGACAGAGGAAATATTTATTCACTGGTTTAAGCATCACTTTATTCCTGAAGTCAAGTTTTACCTGCACAGCAAGAACCCTGCATTCAAGGCTCTATTCATTCTTGATAATTCCTGTACTCATCCAGAAGCTTCGCTGGTTGTGACCCCACATGTACAAGTTGTATTTTTACCTCCAAATACAACATCTTTAATACAACCACTGGACTGGGGAGTTATTAAGTCATTCAAGTGTAACTACACAAGAAAAGTGATGAAAAAACTAGTTGCATCAATGGACTCTGACTCCAACCTGGCAGCACCAAGCTTCTGGAATGGTGTATAATGTACTGCAGGGTAAAAAAAGACAGAGATTCATTACGGAATTTATGACACTCCAATACAGCCATTGACTTTAGTACCAGAACCTCAACCATGCACTTCTTCCTACAACCAACAACAATCCACCTCAGCCCAGTAGTGCCACACCATGCATCTTCACTCTCTTCACAATCACTGACATACACCAGCAACCACAATTTAAGGTAAATAATAATATTTCTGTTGCATTTGTAGTCTTAAGCAACAAAAACAACATACGTATTTTTATTTTTGTAAGATCTGGATGTCTAAAAGAAAGTTGTTCGGCTTTTGGGGGGTAACAGGAACATAACACAGCATTTTCAGGAACGTAACTACCATGTAATATGAGGGTCTACTGCATTAATATTTAGGAGGTTTATGGATTTATTTGAATAGTGTGTTCCCTGTAGTTAAAGAATATGATGGTTCTGATAGCTGCTTCTTTGTTATGTGATGATAGGTGCAAGGCAAGTAACCAAACTAGGTCCCCAGACACAAACTTTTGTGTGTGATATGTAAATAAATTAGAACAGTAGTAGTAGTATAGGTTGGGAAACAGAATTTTAGAGTATGCCTTTAGTTGTTGATACTTTTTTGATATGTGCTGGATATGAGAGTTTAATTTTAATTTGTTGTTTATGAACAGACCAAGGAATTATTTTTTTTCTTTACTTTGGATTCATTCATGGATATATAATATTGTGGACATGGTTTGTTTTAAGTTCATTATTAATTATAATTCTTAAAGTCATGGGATCAGAGCATAACATAACAGTATAGGTTGTACCTTTGGCAAAGATGCTGGGGGGCCTTTGGTACAGTGCCCTCAAAAAAAATCTATACATGTCCAACACAAAAAAAATCTATACACAAAATTTTGGTGCATACATTTCACTCGCGTTTCCGACATAGGAAAAGTGTGATGACATAGTGTACTGGAGCCCGTCTTGCTCCAGTGTTCCCCACCATGCCACGATTCAGTGTTCTGCCAGAGCTCAGTGAGGAAGGAGGCTTGCTACGTTGTTCCTCAGTGCCCCTTTTTTCACTCAACCATGAACTTTGCCATGCTATATCTCCACTCCAAGTGGTCAGAATGGGTCGAACTAAACTACAATTGCAGAGAAGACCCATGCACTCACCCTATTAGAGCAAGGCATGTCTGTGATACGCGTAGCCGCAGACCTGAAGGTGACGAGGATGGCAATTTACAACCTCAAGAAAGCAGCTGCCTCACTCCCACCTGGCTTTTTCTTGAGGTCTGCGGCTGTTAGACTTCTCTTCACACGGACAAGTTTCTGAAGAGGAAAGTGTTATCAGATCCTGCCATAACACCCGTAGACCTCAAGAAAAAGCCAAGTGGGAGTGAGGCAGCTGCTTTCTTGAGGTTGTAAATTGCCATCCTCGTCACCTTCAGGTCTACGGCTACGCATATCACAGACATGCCTTGCTCTAATAGGGGGAGTGCATGGGTCTTCTCTGCAATTGTAAGATTTAGTTCGACCCATTCTGGCCACTTGGAGTGGAGATATAGCATGGCAAAGTTCATGGTTGAGTGAAAAAAGGGGCACTGAGGAACAACGTAGCAAGCCTCCATCCTCACTGAGCTCTGGCAGAGCACTGAAGCATGGCATAGTGGGGAACAATGGAGCAAGATGCGCTCCAGTACACTACGTTATCACATTTTTCCTATGGCAGAAATGCAAGTGAAATGTATGCACCAAAATTTTGTGTATAGATTTTTTTTGCGTTGAGACATGTATAGATTTTTTTTGCAGGCACTGTATGTCATTGATGTAGAGAAGAGAAAGAAGAGTTCCCACAATACCACCTTAAGAGACACCTAATTTCATTGGAAGAGTAGTTGAAGTTTCATTAATGGCTACATGGTGTCTGTTACTTAAGTGGAATTGAAAAAAGTTGTATTTGTGCCTTTTAATACCATTGTGGTTTTGTTTGCGAAGAATACTGAGAATACAGTGCAATGCTTGTTCTTCAGTATCTGATTATTGGTACTTTAACCCTTTGGGGGTCGACAGGCCTTCTCAGAAAAGTGTTCCTGGGGTCGAAAATTTTTTGGAAAAAAAAAATTAATTTTTCTCATGAAATGATAGAGAATCTTTTTCCGATCATAACGCCACCAAAATTATGAAATTTGATCGAAAACTAACGAAATTATGCTTTCGCAAAGTTATCGGTATCTATGACACTGACGCATTGGCGATTTCACCCACTTCGAGCCCTATTTTCGACAAATTCCAATGTTTCAGTCTCCTAAAATTATAGCTATTTCGCTAGAACTCAATTTCTTCTATCGAATGAGTGGAAGAAACTGCCTCTTTACCAATTTCATCTACCCAAAATACTGGTCAGAAAAATGGCAATTTTCCAATTTCACACAAATTTCAAACGATGCCAATTTCAAAATAGGGTCCAGAGTAAACAAGGCAGGCATTCCTGGCACTAAAATAACATGTTCTCTGTTCATTAGCCACGTCTCTAGGCCCCTGTTCCATTACTTTTGCTTTCCATTTTGAATTTTTATTCTCACAAAAATAGAAGATTTACTGTTTATGTATACAACTGCATCATTGTAAAAATGGTATAAATAATATCAGAGCACTTGTGCATGAATATAAGACTCGCCAGTTGATGTGTATTGGACGCATGGTGTGATTTGTTTACTCTTGAACATCGTCAAAAATCGAACATTTTCGCTACTTTGAGCTCAATTTCAAGGTACTTGTCATTGTCATACCAATCAAAATCATCTCTATTTCTGTAATATATCTTCCATTCTATCAAATGAGACCAGGAAAACGAGAATACATCAATAAATACCATACGAAAATCAACTGCAAAGTCGCTGTTTTAATCGAAAAAATGGTCAGTTTTTTTCTCTCATTATGCAGTGTGTACTGCAGGATTTTTTTTATACTGCGCATACTGACCACACAGACCCATTCTTTCATATGTATGCCTACCAGACGTTTTCTACTTAAATTGAGGCCGCTAGAATTTGGGCGTACTAGTATGGCACCAACCCCTGCTCGTAAAACATACTAGTACGGCACTGACCCCGAAAGGGTTAATAGTATTATCATTTAATGAAAAGAAATCATTGAATCTGGAAATGTGTGTAGGGAGAACATTTAACCCATTAACTGTCCAAACGTAGATCTCCCAGTGCTCTGAATATTTAATTTTTTTTTTATAGAAATAAAGAGCGCATTTTTTCTAAGTGTTATAGGATAAAAAAAAATTAGGGTGAGTACTTACTGAGATATGAGGCCGCGAAGTTGGCACTTGACGATCACCTGACGGCAACATGAAGCGCTGCCACTTACAGAAGTGTTGCCGATATACCTTTTTTCTCATTTTTTTTTAGTTTGTATAATTTTTATGTTCTGATAATTACAATTTGTAGTAGTTCTTGTGATTTCATAGTTAATCTTTGTTCTGACACTAATATTAGGTACTAAAATAGTACTCAAATACAGTGACAGGTGAACATTTTCACCTACCTTAGTCACATACTGTTGTCTAGAAATATATACGTACATGGTATTTATAGGTCCCAGCAATGTTTTGGATACGCGGGAGTATATAATAATAATAATAATAATATCAATAATAATAAGTTCCTTTGAAGCATGATGTAAGACTTGTGTCACTCCTTATCTTATCACTCCACTGCTGACAGTGGTGACATTTGATGAGTGTGGTCTTATCTTTTGGCTTGTACATCTTTTGGCATGTACATCTCATCCATAACTATGTATCTTGTCTACCCAACCATGTATCATTGTACCATGTCTCAATAAAGTATTTATTATTATTATTATTATTATTATTATTATTATTATTATTATTATTATTATTATTATTATTATTATTAATGACAGTGGTGGCATCTGATGAGCCTCGTCTTATCTTATCACTCCGCTAATGACAGTGGTGACATTTGATGAGGGTACACTGCCTTCCTTTATTTGTTTTCACTTTACACATAAACATTGTCTGTCTGTCTTTCTATTTGTCTGCTTTTCTTTCTGTCTCTCTTTGTCTCAGAGAGAGCCACTAGTGAACCAACACGTATTACACATGAAGCAGTAGTCACTGCGTCACATCTGAGTCCTGATACGTATTATTTGCCAGTCTGGATTTTTTGGGTTATCCTAGGTAATTTACACTATGTATTTATGTGTACCTGTGAGATAGAGACAGAGAAAGAGCCAGACAGACAGACAGACAGCCAGCCAGCCAGCCAGCCAGCTGGTCAGCTAGCAGGCCAGCCAGCCAACCAGCCAGCTGGTCAGTTAGCAGGCCAGCCAGCCAGCCACTGGCCAGCCAGGTGGCTAGCCAGCCTGCCGAACACACATATTACACTTCCAGAATTGTTTCTTTTTACTTAGGGAATAGGTTATAGAACATTCTGGCAGAATGACACTACCAGTGGTACCAAAGTTGAAAGGGTGTTGCACAAATGTTGCACATGGGTTATTATCAAGGTTTTTTATATTTCTGCGACCACTTGTGGCCACATCCACCTCAAAGATACTAAACCTGGGGGTCAACATCACTTTCCTCTTAAAAGGGGAGTGTTAATATGACATCGGTGAATCCTTGGTGTTTGCTCTAACTGGCGCTCAATTCAACTGGTGCTCCCACAAGGTACTAAGTGGTCCCAGATTTTTTTAATACTGTGCACACCAAGGGTTAATTAACCCTTTGACTGTCGCAACCCTCAGTCCTGAGTGCTCTTCTCTTGTCGCAAAATTTAAAAAAAATAAATAAATTATTTTTTCTTGTGAAATGATAGAGAATCGTTTCCCGATGGTAAAGACACCAAAAGTTTGAAATTTGATTGAAAACTCACGGAATTACACTCTCGCGAAGTTAGTGATCTCAGCAATATATACGCATCGGCAATTTCGCTGACTTTGAGCCCTATTTTCGGTAAATTCCATTGTTCCAGTTGACCAAACTCATAGATATTTCTTTAGAATTCCATTTGTTCTAT
Source organism: Cherax destructor (assembly GCA_009830355.1). NCBI lineage: Eukaryota > Metazoa > Arthropoda > Malacostraca > Decapoda > Parastacidae > Cherax > Cherax destructor. Next base: position 27,964 of record WNWK01014827.1, read on the forward strand.
CGACTGAGTACACGAAACCACTAATTTATCGATTTCAACTACTCAATAAAGTGATCAGAAATTGGCAATTTGGCCAATTTTATGCAAAATAAAAAAGTTGTCAATTTCAAAATAGGGTCCAGAATAAACAATGCAGACATTCCTGGCACTAAAATAAGATGTTATCTGTTCATTAGTCACGTCTTTAGGCCCCTCTTATATTACTTTTGCTTTCTATTTTGATTTTTTATTCACATAAAAAATAGAAGATTTACTGTTATGTAGACTATTGCATTATTGTAAAAATGGTATAAATAATATCAGTGCACTTGTGAAAGAATATTAGACTCACCAATTGATGTGTATTGGATGCGTGGCGTGATTTGTTTACTCTTGAACATTTACAAAAATCGAACATTTCTCCTACTTTGAGCTCAATTTCAAGGTCGTTTTCATCATAAAACTAATCAAAATCATCTACATTTCTGTAGTATGTTGTCCATTCTATCAAATGAGACCATAAAAAAGAGAATACAACCATAAATACTGTAAGAAAATACACCTCAAAGTCGGCGTTTTAATCCAAAAAAATGGTTGGAGTTTTTTTTCTCATTATGTACTGCGTGCTGCAGGATTTTTTTTATACTGCACACACACTGACGACACAGACCCATTCTCTCATATGTGGGCCAACCAGCTTTCTCCCGTTTGATTTGAAGCTGCTAGAATTTAGGTGTATTGATACGTCCGAAACAGTGGCTCGTAAGACATATATATACGACCGAAACAGTCAAAGGGTTAAAACCCATTCTATGCTGACCAGGCATCTAAGGCCAATCGTGTCAAATTTGGAGGCAGGAAAAATAAAACGTAGATCTACGTTTGGAGCGCTAGCGGTAAAAACGTAGATCTACGTTTGGACAGTTAACGGGTTAAATTAGGTGCTTCTATGAGTAGTAAGTGACATGTTATACTGTAGGTTGGTGAATGATTATTATTATTATAATCATAACTAAGCGCTAAGCCCACAAGGGTCATACAGCGCTGATTGGGTGAGTGAGGACAATAGCCAGGTACTCCTGCGAATTACTAATAACTTACAAGTATGAACTGTTATATCTTAGATATAAAATTGGCAAAATGAATGTTCATATTTTACATGATTTATCTTTTATCTTTGCTTTCTCTTTAAACTATAAAATAATATTGTTAATCAGTCTCAATTTGTATTGTACTTTACAAATTTTAATTTCTCTTAATCATATTTAAAAAATTAATGCATATTTGTGATTTTTCATTTGTCAAGGTGGAGGAGTTGGTCAAAGTCGAGAAAGTGTTGAAGCAGCCATAGCAGATATCAAACAAGCTATTAGGAGAACTAAAAATTTACCTGTTAAGTCTCATCCCCAAGACAGATCACCTATAAATGACAAAGCCCCCGTCTGGATACCACGGTAAGTACTGTACCTCCATTTACTTTTATCTGTATGCTGAGAAATTAGAGCATAAGGGTGTGTGTATGAATTTAATAACTCTACATAGCAAACTTTTTGAAATACTGTATCTTAGAAGCAAAATTAAGCCTTGGTTGGTTTGAATCTTCATTGGCAAACCTACTTGGGTAAAAACTTGTTCAGTGTTGACCGTCCCATTCAGGATAAAATGAGATGTCAGAGCTAGAACAAATGCAGAGATCATTTACAACCCGCATAGCCAGTAAAGCATTTCAATTACTGGGAACACCTTAAAATTATAAATATGTAGAGGACAGATACATGATAATATATACCTGAAAAGTACTTGGGGGCCTTTTAACAGATCTGCACACTGCCATAACATACTAGAGTGAGATATGGGAGGAAGTGCAAAATATACCCAGTGAAAAACGGGCACAGTAAGAGAACACTGTTAACGTCCATGGGCCCCAGACTATTCAATATCTCCCCAGAAGATGTCAGAAACACTGCTGGAACAAGTGTAGAAGTCTTCAAGAGGCAACTGGATAAGTATCTTCACCAGGTGCCAGATCAACCAGGCTGTGATGGCTATGATGGCTAACAGGCCACCAACAGCCTGGTTGACCAGGCAAGCACCAGTCAAGCCTGGTCCAAGGCTGGGTTTAGGGTGTAGAAAGCTTGAAACTCAAAAGGTAAATTATTGTATCTAGGAGGGGAGTGCTAAACCCATAGGGGTCACAGTACCTGGGGAATGGGAGGCATTCAGGTTTGATACAAAGAAGAGAAGAGGTCCATTTTCTTGGTTCAAGAGCCACTTACCAGCTTTAACCCTTTCACTGTTGAGACCCCTGCTCACAAACTTGCTCTGAGTATTTAAAAATTAAAAAAAAAAAATCTTATGAAATGATAGAAAATCTTTTCCCGATGGTTGGATAAATGTGGGTTCCAAACTGGTCATCATAATGTTTGCTCAAAGATCTAACATTGTAATTGAAGATAGTTATGTTATTGTTGGCTTTGAGTAATGTCTTTGCTTGATCTGCTGTGTAATAGTTGCAGTTGCTGTTGGAATCATGTAAGTCATTTAATAATAGGTTGATATCAGGATCAATGCCTGTAATCATAAGATTTGGTGTGATTTTATAACTAGACTTGAGAACAATGGATAATGCTAAACTTAATAATATGGTACTAGATTAAATTCTTACTAACTATTGGATTATTACAATTTTGAACAATTGTTCACAGAGATATAGGATATTTGAAAGAGTTCTTGGCACGTGAATTTGTACCTTAGTTAATTTTTACAAATGCAATTAAATGAACTATGGTAGTTATTTTAAAGCTAGAAATAAAGGAGCTAGGGAAAATAATAGCAAACAATGAAAGTAAAATAATTTAGCACCTGAGTTAGCACCTTAATTATTTTAATAAAAATTAATATAAGAACTGTGGCAGTTAGATAATTTTTTTTTTTTTAAATAAAGAAACTAGGGAATATAATAGTAAACAATGAGAGTAAAACATTTAGGGAATATAATAGTAAACAATGAGAGTAAAACACTTAGGGAATATAATAGTAAACAATGAGAGTAAAACACTTAGGGAATATAATAGTAAACAATGAGAGTAAAACACTTTAGCACCTGAATTAGCACCTTAATTATTTTTTAAAGCTTTGAGTAAAGGAGTTATTGGATGAAAGGCAGTATTAGGTATTGATTTGTTGAGAACTATTTCAAGAGAATATATAAGTGGGGACTAAATTAAATGGACAGATAGTAAATGTGATATAAAATTAATTGTTGTAATTCATCCTGGCCTACATGCTCTCTTGGACCCAGGTCCAGGATGAATCTTACCATTTTGTTCTGGGTGATTTGCAGTTTATCTTTCATTTTTTTGTCAAGGCAGAGTACCATGAAAAGCAAGCGTAGTCCATATGACATTGTATAAGGGCTAGACATAGGGTCCTGCGAGCCTCAGTAGGTAGACACTGTGCTTGTCTGTAGAGGAACTTCAGTCTGGCATTCACTTTCTTTACTACACTTCCCTATCAGTTCTCCTGACATGCATGGGTCAAAGGGGATTCCCAGATATTTTCCTGAGGAAACTGAAGTGATGGGTTCCCATTACACCAGACATTAAAATTACAGTGGACCCTCGGTTATTGGCCGTAATCCGTTACAGAAGGTCGGCCTAAATCTGAAAAGGCTGAAAACCAAAATAATATTTCCCATAAGAATTAATGTAAATACAGTTAATCCATTCCAGACACCCAAAAATATTAACAAAAAATAATTTTTTTAAAGACTAACTATAGTTTTACATACTCAAAACAATGAGAACTAAATAAAATGACTAATGAAATGGATAAATGAACATTTAAATCACTATTACATACCTTTATTGAAGAGACTCTTGTTGGCGTATGGAAGACAGGGAGGAGGAGTGAGGGAAGACTGATTATTGTTTGGAAGGGGAATCCCCCTCCATAAGGACTTTAGGTATCAAAGCCCTCTCTGGCACTAGGACCAGCTTGAGAGTCACTGGACCCCTGTTGCAAAAAAAAACTGTCCAGAGAGATCTTTAAGATTTGCTTGAAGTGGGACAAGGTTTTGTCACTGAATATGTTGAAAATATGGCTTGTTTCAGCTTTGTCAGGGTGGTATTTCTCCACAAAACTTTGCACCTCCCTCCACTTTGCACAAATGTCCTTAATCACTGAAGGCACATCCTTTCCTCTCTCTTCCTTCTCGTTTGAACCAATTTCCTCAGCTGTGTTGTGTTGCTGTTGCAGATGAAGGTCTTGCAGCTCTTCCCTGTGGTCCTCCACCAACTCTTCCACATCCTTGCCACTCACCTCCAACCACATGGACTTCCCCAAAGACACAATAGATTCCACAACAAGCAGAGGGTCGACAGGGTCAGGGTCAGCCTCAAACCCTTCAAAATCCTTGTCGAGGACACATTCTGGCCACAGTTTTCTCCAAGCAGAGTTCAAAGTTCTGGAAGTCACTCCCTGCCAAGCCTTACCTATAAGGCTTATGCAGTGGAGGATGTTGAAGTGATTCCTCCAGAACTCTCTTAGGGTCAAGTTAGTGTCCGAGGTCACTTCAAAGCACCTTTGAAACATTGCATTTGTGTAGAGTTTTTTGAAGTTAGAAATGACCTGCTGGTCCATGGGCTGGATGAGAGGAGTGGTGTTAGTAAATACACTTTGGCCATTACATACAGATTACTGTTTTGCACCCCTTTACATTCCATTAAAACATTGGTCACTCTAGATTTCTGATCTAACTTTAAACCCTTTAACCGGTTACTGTGTACATTACTCGCATTCTTTTCCTGCTCGGGTGTGTGGGTTTTATACCTTACACTTGAGAACTTTCCCCACATCATGGTCAGCTCACAGCAACTTGCCATACAGTTTTTCACATGAATTGGCTCCAATGCCAGCACCTCATCTCCAGCCTCAAAAGCATTACAGTCCCACATCATCATCTTGGTCTGGTTGATGGGCACGTTCACTGGTACCATCCACCTCATACGAGCCAAACAGTATCTGAAACTGAGAAAAAGCTCAGAGATTCTAGAGTGCTTCCCCACTCAGCAATTACAAAGAGAGGGATCCTCTCATCCCAGTTGTTAGTATTGTCTATACCATAGGCTTGCATCATTGTCTTTAGGGTTTGATGGAATTTCTCTATTTTTCCTTGAGATGGAGGGTGATAGATACATTTGTAAATAATTTTGAGGTAAAGTTAGACCCTTGATCTGTTTGTACCTCCCGAGGAATGCCAGCATGAGAAAAGAACTTCATCAAAGCCCTTAAGACTACATGAGCAGTTATCTTATGTAGAGAGACTGCTTCCAGGTACCTGGTAGTGGAGCAAATAATGGTGAGTAAATAATCATCTCCCATTCTGGTCCTTGGGATTAGGCCAACTACATCTACTACCAGCTTGCTGAAGGGTCCACCTGGTGCTGAAATAGGCTGAAGGGGAACAGGTTTAATACTTTGACTAGGTTTCCCTATAAATTGACAGACATGACAGGTCTTACTATACTCTTCGACAGTCTCCCACAGCTGAGGCCTAAAGAAATCCCTGGAAACCTCGAACATCATCATCTGGGGACAAAACCCTTGTTCTCCTTCCGTTGGTACAACAAACGGAGGCAACTTCTTTGTAAGAGTTTTCTCTCTGAAATGAAAGCACTTATTTAATTGTGAAACCTCTTCCTAAGCCACAGCTGAGGCTCTGATCAGCTTAAGAGTGACATCATTCTCCTGTACAGAAATTAATTGCACCCTAGTAGATGCAGCCTCTCTCCCACTACTTAACTGATCTATGCTCCAATCATGCTCAGCTCTGGCTGGGACATCCTTTTCTTCAGTTGATTGCAGTTCAACATCAGAGAACAGTGTTTCCAGACTTAAGCCCTCATCATCCTCATGAGAAATACAGTGGTACCCCGGTTTACGATGGTCTCCAAACTCGCCCTTTTATGTAAGTTTATTTTTTTAAATGCTTTTGTAAGTGTATTTTTGGGGGTCTGAAAGGACTAGTCTATTTTACATTATTCCTTATGGAGATAAATTCGTTTGGTAATGGCACTTGAACAGCATTCTGGAACAAAAAAATATTGTAAACCGGGGTACCACTGTATCATGAAGACTATTGATAGCATGATCATGAGCCATACTTCTCATGGTGGAACCAGCAGGGAAAAGGTTTGGTAGGGTCTCTCTAGCCTTCTCCTCCCAAACTTTGGGACTTGGTTCCCCCCTAACTAGTTGTTCCTCACTGTCTAACAGGCCCATTACATTATTCCCCAATAAGAGGTTGACACCCTCGAAGGGAATCTCATCTGAAATACCTACAGGGAGATAGTCAACTTGGTATGCAGATTCTACCCATAACTTGTGTACAGGTGTTCTTATGGTCAAACTCGTAATACCCTTCAGTAATATATCTTTCCCAGTATAGGTATCATTAGACACTGGCAGCACTCCAGCACTTAGCAAGGAGTAGGTGCTACATCCAACTCTCAAGGACAATATGTTCTCAACCCTGCTCACATCATCCTTATGCAAGGCAACTGTGGACTTACTAGTAAATACATGCATCCTGGGGTCTAGATCTAAATGTTCCTCCTCACCTTGCTTTGAAGACCTAATGCAGGCTACTGGATGTGTGTCTGCAGTTAGGGTTCCCTGGGATGGTTCCTCCCTTCTCTGATCTTGCTGTTTATAAAAGCAAAACTTTTGTTAGTAATAGGTGTAGGACTGGTACTGTTTACTCGAGGAACTGAAACATTTTTTGATGGTCTAGGTAAACTTTGAGCTCCAGCTGACTTACCTTTCCCTTCTATTTGAGAGGGTGCCTCAGCCTTCGTTTGTCCCTGAAAATTCTTGTCCCACTTACCTTTATGACCATAGGATTTGGAATAAGATTTAGAACGAGTGGGGAAATTTTCAGAAGGAGCATTACTGTTTTTACTTACCAATTCCTTACGAGCTAAGAATCTGTCACCCAGATCCAGCACTGCTGAAAGATTATCTGGGTTTTTGTCCTCCAAATATTCTCTGAGGTCAACAGGGATTGCATTGTACAATTCCTCATGAACAATTAGGCCTACTAATTTGTCAAAGTCTCTGTTCACTCCTTTTGAACAAATCCATTTCTTAAAAAGGAACAGTTTCTCATTCCCAAACTCAGTTAAGGTCTGCCCATCCCGAAAATTTTGACTTCTGAACTTTTGCCTATATTTCTCAGGTATCATTTGGTATGCAAGCATTACTACTTCGTTAATTTTATCATAGTCAGAAAATTCTCTTCCCTCCAGAGTCTATACTCCTTGGAAACCTTTACCTACATGCTGCATGCAAACTAGGGTGGCCCACTGCTGTTTGGGCCATCCTTGCTCCAAAGCAGTCTTCTCAAAGAATGAAAAATATCTGTCTGGGTCACTCTGTAAACTTAGGGACAAAATGTGCAGCTTTAGTTATGTTAAAGTACTGCCCAGGCTCTTGTTCTGAACCTCCTAACCTTTGACGTTCTCTCTCCTTAGCTTCTATTAATTTTGTTTCAGCCTCTACCAAAGCTAGCCTAAGTCTCATCCTCTCCATTTCCATATCACCTGGAGTAGGTGATCTTTCATGGTCACTGCTAACAGACATGTTTACTGATGAATTATTTACCTCCTCACTGAAGCCTGAAAAGTCTAAAGATTCAGCTTCTGACATAGAATTTATCCTTAAACTCTTGCTTCCCTCCTACAGTATCAGTGGACAAGATTTTCCTACAGGCACATAAAATAACACAAGTTCAATGTAAAATATGAACATAGCACTTTACCATAACCACAAACAAAATGTGTTACTCAACCTTTAGCCCCACTCTGGAGAAAAACAACCTGTAACCTAATATATGAAAACAACATTTCCACTGACACCACCTTGGTAAATCTTCTACTACCAGAAACATGCAACTGTTGTTACCCTATACCAGTACATATAGTTCAAAGGATGTTTTGAGTTATTTTAACAGTCAAATAACTCTCCCAGTCAAGGCCCCCAAGTTATGGTATTTTCACTTTACTTTGATGGTATAGGTTCTCACTACATGTTCTAGTGTGGGGGTAGTTTACTTAAAGGTCTTATAGTCTAGGGTAATACTTACATTCATGATTACCTGTGCTGTCTCTGAAACTTTTCACCAGTCCTCTCAATAGTTTATTTAAACCACTATTATAAAAATAGTACTATATTCAGAGAGATATATACAGGACTTAATCATAACACCATGCCCCAAGCACCTCCAAGCCACATGGCCCACCTGCCACAATTAACACTCTTTTCCTCAATATGACTTTATCTCCCCAGTGTCTTGACACACTGTAATCATAGGGTATAATGGTTGTCTCGCTTTAAAGTATAACTCTTACCTCTGGCACACACATTCTGCCCAAACAAAGATAAGAGAGAACCACCAGTTCTACCATCATGAAGCCATCTTGGAGAGTGAGGGAGAGCCAGCCAGGCTACCCCCCATATACCTTTTACTTTTTACAAAGAGAAATACAACTTTATATACTACTTATTTAAATGTGTGTATACTATAACCTATTATATTGAGAAAATCAGGCTTGATTCAGCTTCTCTCAGTCCTAAGAGTGGCCTGCTCCTAGGACATTATTAAGCAGTAATTGTGATTAATTCAATATAATTAGGTATTCCAGAGTAACTGTTACTTAAATGCATCAATACATGTTGGGTCCTATAGCCCCATAACAATCTTCAAATATTGATTTTAATGTACCTGCTCGCCAGCACAGCAAGTTTATTTAGGTACAGGTACACAAATACAATTATCAGTAGTACATATCTCAGTACTGTCTTAGCCATAGACACACCTTGCTTACTGAGCTTAATCATTGCTAACTTTACACTTAAAGTAAGAGTCTTACAACCCCTCTTTTTATTACAACTACACAAAAATAGTAGTACAGCCTCTCCTCTCTTAGTGACTTACACATTTACCGATGACTTGGGCTTATGAAGTGCTCTCTACCAGTATGCATACCTAAATAATGTATATATTAGAGCTGATTTCCTTGTTCTGTTTATTACAATATATAGAGTACACTACTGTATAAACATATAAAAATATACCAAAAATGTTATAAATGGTGCAGAGGTGACGTTAAAACAATGTTAAAGATGGTTGACATAAACCCACTACCAATATAGTATGCTCCTCACTTAGCGACAAATTCATTTACTGACGTGGTCTTAGGAACTGAACGCTGTCGTTAAGTGAGGAGAGACTGTAAATATAAAATATGCAATAATTTTAAAACACTTCAAACATTGGAAAGTTTTCTGACATTATTGAAACACAGAGCTCATGGAGGATGTAAACAAGAGTGGCACACTGATGCCATAGTAGTGAATCAAGAGCTGTATAAGCAAATTTTTGGGTATAAATTGAAATATCTTTACAAGCAAAGCTCTGTAAAATGGGTCCCGCCTGTATGTTGTATGCCAGACTAAGGACTTAATTTCTGCAAGGCTCTGGCACCACCACCTGGTGGCAAACCATCTCAATCCAGTCTAAAAGAGACTTCTTCATTTAAAATCCCTTCCTTAAAATAAAACACTTAATTATTTGGAAAACTACTTTCTCAGTAACAGTGAATCTAATAGTCTTAAAGGTGTCTTCACACCCTTGTGCCTTTATCATGTGTTCTGAAGTAGGAGAACACATGATAAAGACACTCCTTCCTAGACTAAGACTAGGTCATACCCAGGCTTGTTTACTGCTGCCATGAGACATGAAATTAAGACACATGTGCCATGAGACATCTGCAGGTTTAACTCAAGGAACTGATATGGAAATAATATGCCTAAGCATATGCTTAGTGATAGCAATTGACAGAGTTCTGGTAGGATCAACCTTGCCTTTACATACTTCCTAAATCTTTGAGTTAGTAGGCACCATTAAGCTTTATATTTTGACTCCACTATTCACCCTAATGGAAATAAGTCACTGCCTTCTTTTTTAAAATGTATTTATATCTCCATAACTAAATAAACTTAATCCCTATTCAACTCATCAAGCACTACTCTGACCCCTCAGTGTTTTACATAACAGGGACTTCATATAAACAAACAAAAGAAAGTAGATTATCACTTACCATAATTGTATACTGTACAGTACACCACTTTATAGAAATGTAGTTTGTTTTTGTTTTAACTCAGGTACCACCAAGTTCCTGAGTACCACTAGCATCAACAAAGAAAATCACAACAAACAAACACCATCACTACAATCATGACAAACACCACCACCTTGACAAAGACCGCCACCGCCATCACGACAAACACCACCACCACAACAAACACCGCCACTGCCATTACGACAAACACCACTGCCATCACAACAAACACCACCACCATCATCATGACAAACCCCGCCACTGCCATCACGTCAAACATCGCCCCACTATTACAACAAACACCACTGCATCATGTCAAACATCGCCACCACTATCACGACAAACACCACTGCATCACAACAAACAAACACAGCCACTACCATCACGACAAACACCACCACCACCATCATGACAAATACTGCCACCACCGTCACGACAAACACTTCCATCGCCATCACGACAAACACTGCTGCCACCGCCATCACGACAAACACTGCTGCCACCGCCATCACGACAAACACTGCCACTGCCATCATGACAAACACTGCCACCACCAACCACCACCACCAGAACCACCACGAACACTGACACCTCAATCATGACAAACACCACCACTGCATCACGACAAACACCGCCACCATCATCACGACAAACACCATCAACAACCATCACAACAAATACTGCCACCACCATCACAAAAACACCACCACCACCGCCATCATGACAAACACTGCCACTGCCATCAAAGACAAACACTACCAATACAACAAACATCACCATCACAACAGACACTGCTACTGTCATGACAAACACCACCACTGCCACCACAACAAAAACATTTCCACCACCATGACAAAAACACCGCCACCACGACAAGAACACCACCACCACCATCACGACAAACAAACATCACCACTATCTTCATGACAAACAACATCAATATTATTACAACAAATGAACACCACCACTACCATCACGACAAATAAACACCACCACTACCATCACGAGAAACACCACCACTACCATCATGACAAACAAATACCACCACTACCATCACTACAAACAAACACCACTACCATCACGACAAACAAATACCACCACTATCATCACGACAAACACCATTACGACAAACACCACCACCACCACTATGAGAGCCTTCAAAACTAGGGATGCAAAGCCCATGATGACATTCTTCAGGTCGCTTGTTCTATCTAGGCTGGAAAATTGCTGCACACTAACAGCACCTTTCAAGGCAGGTGAAATTGCTGACCTAGAAAATGTATGGAGAACCTTCACGGCACACATAACTGCGATAAAACACCTCAATTACTGGGAACGCTTAAAGTTCCTCAACCTGTACTCCCTAGAATGCAGGCGGGAGAGATACTTGATTATATATACTGTACTTGGAAAATCCTAGAGGGATTAATACCAAACTTACACACGAAAATCACTCCCTATGAAAGGAAAAGACTCGGCAGACGATGCAACATCCCCCCAATAAGTGTGAGGGGCCCAAGACTGTTGAACTGCCTCCCAGCATACATAAGGGGATTACCAGTATACCCCTGGCTGTCGTCAAGAAGGTGCTGGACAGGCACCTAAAGTCAGTACCTGATCAGGGGCGTTGACCCCCGAAACCCTCTCCAGGTATACTCCAGGTATACCATCATGACAAACACCACTGCCATCATGACAAACAAACACCACCACTACCATCATGGCAAACACCACTACCATTACGACAAACACCACAACCATCACGACAAACAAACACCACCTCTACCATCGCAACAAACACCACTACCATCATAAACACCACCACTGCCATCACAACAAACACCACTGCCATCACGACTGTTAAGTCTATTTTCTTGGCTGCTTACTTTTGGGCAGTAGAATGGTAGCGTAGGTGCAGAGATACGGCCAATGACTAGACTCAGTTTATTAATGGCAAGGTGTAGGTGTACACGGGAACAGAGCGTGAGGGGACCGGGAGCCAGTTAGGGTAGATCCTGGTTCAGTGAGGTAGGCTGTCAAAGTGAGGAAGAAGCATGGCTGACCAGCCCTACCTTGATAGGCCTATAGAGGGCAGCACCATAGTGCCGCGCAGTTTGAAAGAGCCTCTGGTTAGGCTGTTTACATCCGCTCGGCCACCTACCGCGTGTCGTCTCGACACGACAATACTGGCGGGCACGAAGGTGTAAACAAGCAAACAAGGTTACCCAGGGGGGGGACTGGCTTCCGGTCACCTGACACAACAGGATATTGCCGGTGCAGGCCGAAAAAAAAACTCTCCCACTTAGTCGGGGAAGAGAAAATCGGCCTGCCCGTACAGCTGGACGGAGGACAGAACAAGCCAATGCTGACACAGGAACTAGAGTCTTCTATATACAGGTTGTCCACAGGGCCAGACGTCAACTTGACTGCACATCCATGAGCGCTGTACCATCCTCACATCTGCAAACAATGACTGACAGTAGCCTTTCCTAAGGTGTGACATTTAACTCAAAAGGGCGATACTGCCCTTGCCTTTATACAGGCTTTACAAGACACACTGGGTGCACATACTCACAATAACATTATTTCCATGGAATTCATTATACTACGGGTACCCTCTAAGAATAAATTTTACATATTTACACGGTGTTGTCCGCCCTGACTCCATTATTTACTAACTATACAATGTATGCGCATTAATCCCCATTTCTGCAAGCAAACAATTAGCGTAGCTAGCGTAGGAGTCGGACAAGTCAGTAGGTATGTCAATGTCACAGAAATGTACTGCTGTCCGGGGTCTCAGGCCATAAGTATGGAGCCTTACAGGACTGTCATCTGTCGTAGGGATAGCGGGTGAAGAACTAGACGGGTTGTCACTAGTTTGAGTCTGCTTGTGGCTTTGCAATGCCCGCGATTCCAGCTCTGCTTCAGCTTGCACATGATCAATATACTTCATGTGGTCAAGGTGAGCTTCTCTGATAGTTCCGGTAGCTATCTCCCTCACCTCGAACTTATTGCCGAGGAGCTGTCGTAGGACACGGTAAGGACCGACAAACTTGGGGACAAGTTTATGCATACCAGGGGTCTGCGTCGGGTTGAGCAACATAACTTTGCAACCTGGTTCCTTCTTACTTTCCTTAGCGTGGGCGTTGCGATCAGACGTGAACCTATCTGTGGCTTTTATTAGGTTCTCACGTACTCGCTGGAAAACAAGCTGTGTGGTCCGCATCTTAACTATACTGGTGTTATCGGCGTCATAGATTGGGCTAGGCGGAGCAAACAGGATTTCGTACGGTAAACGCTTATCATAGCCGTACAAGGCAAAATGGGGTGTCTCGCCAATCGAGCTGTTGAGGGAAGAGTTCAATGTACACTGAACATCTGGAATAGCGTCATCCCATGTAGTACAACTCGGATTAACGGTTACTCTGAGCACCTCCAGAACTTTGCGGTTTGTACGTTCAGCAAGACCATTACTCGCTGGTTGACGTGGAGCTACTGGTGCTTGGTGAATGTCAAACCTGGAACAAAGGTCCTTCATTGTGGCATTTATGAACTCCAACCCATTGTCTGACAGGAGAACACGTGGGCAGGTATGACGGAGAACGATACGCTCACGGAAAGCATTTGCGACTGTCTCGGCCATTTTGTCAGGGATGGGTACTAACTCGCAGTACCGCGTCAAGTTATCTACCATTACAAGCAGGTGTTTATTAGCCTTCTCCGAGGTCGAGAAATTCGTCAACAGGTCGACAGAAGTTCTCTCCCAGGGCTCCTTTGTAATGGGATACTTCAGAATGGGATTGGGACCCGTGACAGTACCCTTGTGTTGTAAGCAAACGACACACTGGTGTACATACTTGGCAATTTCCGCTGCCATCTTAGGCCAGAAATATTTCATTCTAGCCTGTTTGATGCTGCGGTCCTTCCCGGGGTGCGTTGCGCCTGGGACATCGTGGATCAACTTGAGAGTCGCGGGTACCAGGGACTCCGGTATCACCAGTTGGTGTAGGGTTCTGCCGGGGTCCACTAGTCGAGCTACACGACACAGTACTCCTTGATTGACCACTAAGTCTCTCAGCGGAACGGGCGACTTGACCCATGGGCCAAGGTCCTCCTTGGTTAGGAATCGAAGGACTGGTGACCACACCGGGTCCCGCCGTTGGGCTCTCTCTAGGTCCTCGACGGAGAACGCGTTGTCTGCACTGACAAAGGCTATATGCCTCGACAAGGTGTCAGCCACGACATTTTGCTTACCCGGTACATAGCAGATTTCGGGATTGTAGTCGTTAAAGGTGAGAGACCACCGAGCATGTTTCCCAGAGAGATTCTTGTTTGCAAAAAGGGATAATAACGGCAGATGATCCGTGTAAATCTTGATAGGATACTGGTAAATAATGTCTCTGAAGTGGTTCAAAGCCCAGACGATGGCTAAGGCTTCTAGCTCTGTCACAGAGTAATTGACTTCAGCTTTGGTAAGAACACGGCTAGCATAAGCTATTGGCTGTTGCTTACCATTAGATTCCTGCGACAAGACTGCACCTATGCCAACTTTGTGGCATCTGTCGTCAAGGTGAACGCTTTGGTGAAATCAGGGAACCTAAGGACTGGGGCTGATGTTAACCTATTTTTAAGTGTGACGAAAGCTCTTTCTTGGTCACACGTCCACTCAAAGGGAACATCTTTCTTAAGGAGCTGTGTCAAGGGTGCAGCTAAGGTGGAGAAACCGGCTATGAAAGTGCGGTAGAATCCGGCTAGGCCTACGAAGGAGCGGACAGTATCCGCCGTCGTAGGTCTAGGGAACTTTCGCACAGCCGAGATTTTAGACTCGTCTGTCTTGATGCCGCTCTGAGTCACTACGTGGCCCAGAAACTTTATTTCCTGCTTAAGGAACTGGCATTTTGAAAGCTTCACCTTAAGATTAGCCTTGGCTAGTTTTTCCAGTACCCGCTCAAGTTTTACGAGATAAGTAGGAACATCTTGGGACATCACAATGAGATCGTCTAGGTAGACCATGAGCGTGCCACCTAGGAGAGTACGGAAAATCGTTGTCATTAGACGACTGAACGTGATCGGGCTTCCGCGCAAGCCGAAGGGCATTCTCTTGAACTGATAATGACCAGTAGGCGTAGAGAACGCTGTTAGTTCTTTGCTTTGGTCATTAAGAGGGATCTGCCAAAACCCTTGAAGAAGATCAAGAGTCGAAAAGACCTTGTTATCGCCAATGTTCTGTAACAGGTCATTCAGAACTGGCAATGGAAATCGGTCTGGGATGGTACAGGCATTCAGTTTCCTGTAATCGATAACAGGACGCCATGTTCCATCTTTCTTGGGAACTAGGATTAGAGGGGCATTCCACGGGGAAATGGACTCCTCGATAACTCCATCACGGAGCATCTGTGCAATGAGTTCGTCAGCAAACACTCTTTGCGCATGCGGCAAACGATACGCAGGCACGTAAATGGGTTTAGTACCTTTATCAAGCGGAATATGGTGAGACATAAGCGGAGTCAGACCCATGGACTCACCATCTAACGCGACGGCAGTGCGTGCGCGATTGAGAACCTGGAGAAGTTGTGGAGCTTCTTCCGGGTAGTCTGTCATAGCTAGATCATCTTCCTGCACTGGCCGGGTGACGGAAGAATTAGTAGTGGACTCACCTGGGAGGACTGCACTTACAAGAACGTCAGCTGGGATTTCTCCCTCCACTCTCACCGGGAGAGGGAACCTGCGAGGTCGACAAGTGAAGTATCCTTCCTCAGGGGAATTCTCGACTATGCAAGTTACCGACAAGGACTTGCAACTTGCCACGACGCACAGTGTGCAAGGACGGCTCAAGGGAGAGGCCCTTGACTCTGCATGTGTCGTTGTCGACTAACACATGATCTCCTTCGAAAGCTCGTCACATACACCGTAACAGGAGTGAGCGAATTAGCCGACAAAGTGACGTCATACTTTGTACAGGCAGTAACTCTGCTCGCTGATGCCATGACACGAGTCAGACAGTCGCCTGCCGACAGGGAGACTGCGGCTTGACAACGGTCATCCTCTACAACAGCGCGAGAGTTAGTGATGGTCAGAATGGGCGTCCCCAGACTGGGTTTCACTGATAACTGAGTGCTGATGGTCAGGAGGTGACGAGATACGAGCTCTCTTATGAGGTTGGTCAGGACAAGAGGCCGACCTCACGGAGGGTGCGCCCATGATTCCAAGCACTGGATGTACTCAGAGATGGAGTGGCAGGTAGTAGAACCCAAGCGTACACCCCAGAAGGGCGCGTCCACTCCGTCAAAATCCGCTTTCCACTTAGCTGGATCTAAACAGATCTTAAAGTCTGCCATGGTCTTGAAACCGATGAGCAAATCGCCTGGGAAGACGATGTCATCAACAACTAAGAACTTTGCTGACCACTTGTGATCATGGATCGCAAATTCTAAGGTTGTACAACCATGGACCGTGAGAGGGCTACCTGAAACGCCTCGCAATGTCTGAATAGCAGACGGCTCGGTCAGCATGGCTGCATGGAGACCAATGTCACGGAAGAGGGTGGAACGGACGATGTTAACCACCGAACCTGTATCAAGGAAAAGCTGAATAGGCTTCCGATGAAGTGTGGACTCTACGAGAGGTCCACACGGGCTGTCATACCGAACATGAAGGCATGACTGGCCGACTAGGTCGTCGGAGTCCCGGCTGCTAGAGGCTCGATGCTTGGTGGAGCGACTCGACGTCCTGGAAGGTACGGTTCGAGTCGCGACACCAGCGTCGAGGCACTCTGTTTCCGTGCTGTCGGCATGCGTGTCGCTGCCCAGGGCGGCGAACGCATTGCGGACAGGGACGGAATACAGCGACTGATAGGGTGACTATCTCTTTGCGGGATTTTTCTGGCGCGTCTCTTCCCCCGAACTACTGGAGGGGCTCCGCTAGCTCGGGCTCCGGGCGGGGAGCGCTTGCCGTGGTGCGCCGACAAGATGCTACGCAACTTGAGGCACTCACTGGAGGTATGACTGGATGTATGGTGGTAAACACAATCGCCCTCCCGGTGCTGCGCATGGGGACGGTGATTATCACGGCGTGGGGGCTGAGGTTTATAACACTCAGAACGGTAATGACCTCTTTTACTGCAGTTAAAACAGGTAACCACGCGCTTCGCGGGTGGTGCTGACGGCGTTGTGCGCTTATGACGCTTGGACTTAGATGGAGGAGACGCTGGCAAAGTCGTCTTGCTAGCCCTCCGGTCATAACCTGACCTGCCGTTTTGATTCGGCTTGGTCTGAGGTTTGCTGTTCGTCCTATCCTTGGCTGCTGATTGCTGGACGGCTGCAGCAAAAGTGACAGGGGGTTGCACAGGCGGCGACACAAGAGTTGGCAATTGAGCGACTTGCAAGGGAGTACCAGCAGGGCGACAAGCCTTGTCTTTCTCGCCCGGCGGTTTAATTTTATCGATAGCATTAAAGGCGCCCAGGATGTGTTCCTTGGGGCCAAGCCCTAATTCGTCAATCCTATCATGGAGATGGAGTGGGGCATCCCACCGCTGCCACCACTGTTAAGTCTATTTTCTTGGCTGCTTACTTTTGGGCAGTAGAATGGTAGCGTAGGTGCAGAGATACGGCCGATGACTAGATTCAGTTTATTAATGGCAAGGTGTAGGTGTACACGGGAACAGAGCGTGAGGGGACCGGGAGCCAGTTAGGGTAGATCCTGGTTCAGTGAGGTAGGCCGTCGAAGTGAGGAAGAAGCATGGCTGACCAGCCCTACCTTGATAGGCCTATAGAGGGCAGCACCATAGTGCCGCGCAGTTTGAAAGAGCCTCTGGTTAGGCTGTTTACACGACAAACAAACACCACTATCATTACGACAAACACCACAGCTATCACGACAAACAAACAGCACCACTACCATCACGATAAACACCTCTACCATCATGACAGACACCACGACTACCATCACAACAAACACCACAACCATCACGACAAACACCACAACCATCACGACAAACACCACTCCCATGACAAACAAACACCACTACTATCACGACAAACCACCACTTCCATCGCAACAAACACTACCACAACCATCACGACAAGCACCACCACTACCATCACGACAAGCACCAATACTACCATCACAACAAGCACCACTACTACCATCACGACAAACAGTACCACTACCGTCACGACAAACACCACCACCACTACCGTCACGACAAACAAACACAGGTACCATCATGACAAACACCACTACCATCATGACAGACACCACCACTACCATCATGACAAACACCATCACTACCATCACGACAAACACCATCATCATGACCACAAAACCACCACAAACGCCAGCAGCAGCACCAACCACCAACACTGCCACCACCAACCACCACCACCAACCACCACCACCACCAACCACCACCACCAATCACCACTACCAACCATCACCACCACCAACCACCACCACAAACCACCTCATCCAAACACTCACAGTAGTAAGATAATAAATTATCGCTCAATTAAAAAGTTTTAATGGAAGAAGAACAGGCAGCGAGTGTGGTGAGGGTCCTTCCCTCGTTTCTCCCCCTCCCCCAAATAAACAGTTAAATACCTGTCTTAGGTCTTACAGTATAGGCATCAGGCAACACTAGACGACACAGTGTTAATAACATTTTCCCATAATTGTTTTATATAGTATACAGAGTTATTTGTAATATTAATGATTTCTTTTGTCAGTGTTGTTGAAAAAGTACATATAATATTGTATAGCGCCTGAAAGGCCTTCATAGTATGCGCTATTTCATTTTAGATGCACTTTTTTAAGTTGCTTTTAAAGAAATCACTATGTAGAGGAAATATGCGAGAGAGATGACTGTAGTTTTAGAGCAGCGTTGGATATGTTAAATAATTTTCGTTCCTGTGGGCGTCGGAGATTTATGAGTCTGCTCTTCATCATGGGAAAAAAATTGGTTTCAGGTGTAGTGATGAGAGGGAGGGATGGAGCCATTATGACGTCACACCTGACCGCCCATCATCACTCACCTGTTTGTTGTGCGTGTATGTTTGTGCTCACCGAATTTTTGCAGGGGGGTCGACACTCATCCCCTGGCTTTGCCTCCTAGACTATGTTGATCGCAATCACTGATTTCTGGCTTCTTGGGCCTTATATCTTTTATTGGAGCTGTGTATTGAGTTAATCTCATCCAAGATATCTCACCTTTAAACCACTCTGAGTCATAACATCTCTACGGTTCATCTGGCTCACCAGCTTCCACCAGTCTTTCCCTGATCTTGGTCATTTTAATTCAGTCTGTCCCTATCTTTCCTATTAATTCCTCTTAAGATTTTGAATGTCATTATTTTGTCTTCCCTTGGACCCCAATGGAAATAAGTCACTCTGTCTGACTTTTTTGGGTTATCCTAGGTTCTCTACACATATGCTGCTATGTATGATAATCTATGTATGTAACTATTTTTTTTTATTAATACATAAGCTATTTCCCACCAAGGCAGGGTGGCCTGACAAAGAAAAACTTTCATCATCATTCACTCCATCACTGTCTTGCCAGAGGCGTGCTTACACTACAGCTACAAAACTGCAACATTAACACCCCTCCTTCAGAGTGCCGGCACTGTACTCATCATCTCCAGGAATCAAGTCCGGCCTGCCGGTTTCCCTGAAACCCTTCATAAATGTTACCTTGCCTACACTCCAATAGCACGTCAAGTCCTAAAAACCATTTGTCTCCATTCACTCCTATCTAACACACTCACGCACGCTTTCTGGAAGTCCAAGCCCCTCGCACACAAAACCTCCTTTACCCCCTCCCTCCAACCTTTTCTAGGCCGACCCCTACCCCGCCTTCCCTCCACTACAGATTTATACACTCTCGAAGTCATTCTATTTTTTTCCATCCTCTCTATATGTCCAAACCATCTCAATAACCCCTCCTCAGCTCTCTCGATAATAGTTTTGGTAATCCCACACCCTCCTAATCTCCCAACTAAATATTTTCTCTGCATTATATTCACACACACATTGCCCTCTGACATGACATCTCTACTGCCTCCAGCCTTCTCCTTGTTGCATCATTCACAACCATGTCTCACACCCATACAAGAGTGTTGGTATAACTATACTCTCATACATTCCCTCTTTGCTTTCATGGATAAAGTTCTCTGTCTCTACAAGCCCCTCAGTGCACCACTCACCTTTTTCCTGTTAATTCTATGA
Source organism: Cherax destructor (assembly GCA_009830355.1). Lineage (NCBI taxonomy): Eukaryota > Metazoa > Arthropoda > Malacostraca > Decapoda > Parastacidae > Cherax > Cherax destructor. The sequence continues at coordinate 48,348 of WNWK01014827.1, forward strand.
TTCACCTCATCCTTCATATACCCATCTGCTGACACATCCACTCCCAAATATCTGAACACATTCACCTCCTCCATACTCTCCCCCTCCAATCTTTTATCTAGTCTTCTGTTATCTAATTTTCTTGTTATCCTCATCACCTACTCTTTCCTATATTCACTTTTAATTTCCTTCTTTTACATACCCTACCAAACTCATCCACCAACCTCTGCAACTTTCTTCAGAATCCCCAAAAGCACAGTGTCATCAGCAAAGAGTAACTGTGACAACTCCCACTTTGTGTTAGATTCTTTATCTTTAACTCCACACCTCTTGCCAACGCCGAGCATTCACTTCTCTTACAACTCCATCTATAAATATATTGAACAACCACGGTGACATCACACTTTTACTGGGAAATAATCTCCCTCTCACCTACATACTCTAACCTGAGCCTCACTATCCTCGTAAAAACTTTTCACTGCTTTCAACAACCTACCTCCTATTCCATACATTTGCAACATCTGCCACATTGCCCCCTATCAAATGCTTTTTCCAAATCCATAAATGCCACAAACACCTCTTTACCTTTATCTAAATACAGTGGTACCTCGAGTTATGAGCTTAATTCATTCCAGACGGCTATTCAAGTGCCGATACCAAAGGAATTTTTCCCATAAGAACTAATGAAATTAGATTAATCCATTTCAGACCCCAAAAATACACTTACAAAAGCACCTACAAAAAAACACTTACATAATTGTTCGAGTTGGGCTGCTCGTAAATAGAGTACCACTGTATTGTTCACCTATGTTTCACTGCAAACACTTGGTCTACACACCCCCTACTCTTCCTAAGGCCTCCTTGTTCATCTGCTATCCTGCTCTCCGTCTTACTCCTAATTCTTTCAATAATAACTCTACCATACACTTTACCAGGTATACTCAACAGATTTATTCCCCTATAATTTTTACACACTCTTTTGTCCCCTTTGCCTTTATACAAAGGAACTATGCATGCTCTCTGCCAATCCCTAGGTACCTTACCCTCTTCCATACATTTATTAAATAAAAACACTAACCACTCTAAAACTATATCCTCACCTGCCTTTAACATTTTTATCTATCCCATCAATCCCATCTGCTTTACCCCCTTTAATTCTACTCACTGCCTCACAAACTTTCCCCACACTCACAACTGATTCTTCCTCACTCCTATAAGATGTTATTCCTCTTGCCCTATACACGAAATCACAGCTTCCCTATCTTCATCAACATTTAACAATTCCTCAAAATATTCCCTCCATCTTCCCGATACCTCTAACTCTCCATTTAATAACTCTCCTCTCCTATTTTTAACTGACAAATCCATTCTTTCCCTAGGCTTTCTCAACTTATTAATCTCACTCCAAAACTTTTTCTTATTTTCAACAAAATTTGTTGATAACATCTCACCCACCATCTCATTTGCTCTCTTTTTACATTGCTTCACCACTTTCTTAACCTCTCTTTTTCTCTCCATATACTCCTCCCTCCATACATCACTTCTCTTTGAAAAACCTCTCATATGCTAACTTTTCTCTCTTACTACTCTCTTTACATCCTCATTTC
>WNWK01014828.1:0-49928 GCA_009830355.1 Cherax destructor
CCCTCACTGGCTTACTCGTTCAGAATTTGCAAAACCCGGTCAACCCCTCGTAGGTTTTAACAAATCAACAAATGAGGCACTTAACTGACCAGGAGATACTTTAGATATTGTAGACTTCTTGGATGTAGGTAGCTGGTAACGTGGTTGGTCTGGAGGCTGTTTGCTTGCTTGTCGTAGTCTATCTCTCTATAACAGCGTAATCGATAAAAATTACGGCACACCGCTGCTACCACTTGTCGTGTGGGTCTTGGGAGAGATATTTAGGTAGACATAGACACTCCTTGTAGGATGGTTACGGTATATTTACTTTATGAGTAGGAGAGAGTCCAGCCACGTCTGTCCAGTTATAGGTCTGATGCTAGTGAGAGTGTACGCCTATCTGAGACTATGCACATGCGCTGAGCCTCTGACGTCAGCGGGTATCGTGACGTCACACGCAAAGGGACCAGCTGTATAAGTAGGATGAATGCTGATACACTACACAAGTGTATATATGATACTGACACGACAAATGCCTTCCTCCCTCATCTGAGGGAGGAAGACATACATGATAATATATACATGGAAAATACGTGATGCCCGACACTTAAACCCACGCAGAACCTTAGTAAAGTACTGGAGTGAAAGATATAAAAGGAAGTGTAAAATAAATCCAGTGAACAGCAGGGGTGCCATGACCACAATGAGAAACCACTGTATTAACATCCTTGGGTCATGGTCACTGAACCTGCTGCCAGCAGAGGTCACAAATACTGACAGAACAAGTGTAGAAGTCTTCAAGAGGAAACTGGATGACTACCTCTGCCAAGTGTTAGATCAACTAGACTGTGATGGATATATGGGTCAGTGAGCTGTCAACAACAACAGCTCGGTTGACCTGGCACTCAACAGACAAGCCTGTCCTCTGCAAGAGAAGGAAAACTCTTGACAACGGACACAGGTGCGTCTCCTCTTCCTTTCCCTCTTCCTATTCCTCCTCTCTCCCACCCTTCCTTTCCTCTCTTTCTCCTCTCTCCATCAATAATTCCTCTCTCTCCTTCCATTTTCTTTCACTCCCCTTTCTTACCTCCTTCTCTCCTCTCTCTCCTCTCTCTCTCTCTCTCTCTCTCTCTCTCTCTCTCTCTCTCTCTCTCTCTCTCTCTCTCTCTCTCTCTCTCTCTCTCTCTCTCTCTCTCTCTCTCTCTCACCTGCCTCGAGCTCAAAGCATTCCTCGGTGATTAATTTAGCAGGATTAATTGGTAACTAAGTTTCACGCACAATGCAAATTATCTCAGGAAGGAGAGAAATAGGAAGCTCTTAAAGTCTTCAAGTGTTAAGACTCCGGCTCAAGGAGGAGAGGAGAGTGAGGCTTCGCAATTCTAAAATGGAGTGTGAGAATTTTATATCTAAAAAAAAAATTAATTGTGAATCCGATACTAGAACAGACGCACTGTCTCGCCTATTTTTATTATTATTATTATTATTATTATTATTATTATTATATAATAATAATAATAATATTATTATTATTATTATTATTATTATTATTATTATTATTATTATTATTAGTTATATTAACACATCGGCCGTTTCCCACCGAGGCAGGAAGACCCAAAAGTGAGGAAGAAAACTTTCATCATCATTCCCTCCGTCACTGTTTTGCCAGAGACGCGCCAACACTACAGTTAAAAAACTGCAGCATTAACACTCGTCCTTCAGAGCTCCAGGACTCAAGTCTGGCTTGCCAGTTTCCCAGAATCTTTTCTTAGATGTTTCCTTGCTCTCACTCCAACAGCACGTCAAGTCATGAAAACCATTCATCTCCACTCACTCCTATCTAACACGCTCATGCACCCCTGCTGGAAGTCCAGGCCCCTCGCACACAAAACCTCCTTCACCCCCTACCTCCAACATTTGTTGCAACATTTATCACCTATGCTTCACACCCATATTAGAGCATTTGTGTAAGTATACTCTTATACATTCTCCTCTTTGCTTCCATAACTAACGTTCTTTGTCTCACAGACTATTCAAAGCACCACTCAAAGAACAACCACGGTGACATCACACGTCCTTGTTTAAGGCCTACTTTTACTAGGAAATAATCTCCCTCTTTCCTACGTACTCTAACCTGAGCCTCACTATCCTCGAAAAAAATCTTCACTGCTTTCAGTAACCTTCCTCTTGTTTCATACAACTGCAACATCTGCCACATTATCCCCCTATCTTCCCTATAATACACCTTTTCCAAATTCATAAATTCAACAAAAACTTCATTACCCTTATCTGTTCACTTATATGTTTTACTATAAACACTTAGTCAACACACCCCCTACCCTTCTTGAAGCCTCCTTGTTCATCTGTGACCTTGCTCTCCATCTTACTCTTAATTCTTTCAATAATAACTCTACCATACACTTTACAAGGTATACTCAACAGGCTTAATCGCCTATAATTTTTACACTCTTTTTTGTCCTGTTTGCCTTTATACACACCCTCTGCTAATCCCTAGGTACCTTACCTTCTTCCATACATTTATTAAATAAAAGCACCAACCAATCCAGAACTATATTCCCACCTGCTTTTAACATTTGTGTCTTTATCCCATCAATCCCATCTGCTTTACCACCCTGTCATTCTACCGACTGTCTCACACACTTTCCCCCCACTCACAACTGGCTCTTCTTCCCTCCTACAAGATGTTATACCTCCCTGCCCAGTGCACGAAATTTCAGCTTCCCTATCTTTATCAACATTCAATAGTTCCTCAACATATTCCCTCCATCTTCCCGATACCTCTAACTTTTCATTTAATAACTCTCATAGCTCTTTTTTCCTCCCGCACCCACTTTCCAGTAACCACAAACTTCTGCTGAACACTGTAATAATACATTCTTCAGCCTCATTGCCTATACTCTCACTAGCCCATCTATCCTCCAATAGTTGTTTATATTTTACCCTAACCTTAACCTAGTTTATTAACCTTCACCTCTCTCTTACTTGCTGATTCCATTCTCCTTGTATTCCATCTACCTTTTTCTCTTACTGTAGCTACAACTAAAAAAAGGATCTCATATATCTGTGGCACCTCTGTAAACATGTACATCCTGAAGTCTACCCATCAGTCTTTTATCTACCAATACATAGCCCAACAAACTACTGTCATTACGCCCTGTATACGTATTTATGCTTTTTTTTCTTAAAATATGTATTACCTATCACTTGGTTCAAAAGTTCCTACACACTCGTTTATGATCTCCCAAAATCTCTCTCTCTCCTCTACACTCCTCTCTTCTCCAGCTGCATACACACTTATTATGACCCACTTTTCACATCCGACCCTCATTTTAATCCACATAATCCTTGAGTTTATACATTTATATTCCCTCTTCTCCTTCCATAACCGACCCTTCAACATTATTGCTACTCCTTCCTTAGCACTAACTCTATCAGATACTCCTGACTTAATCCCATTTATTTCTCCCCACTGAAACTCACCTACCCAGTTCAGGTTTGTTTCACTTAGAGCTACGACATCCAACTTCTTTTGATTCATAATATTGGCAATCATCTCTTATCATCTGCACTATATCCACGCACAGTCAAACATCCCAACTTCATAATGTTTTTCTTAATTTTTAGTAATTAATAAAGGAGAAGGGGTTAGTAGCCTATTGCTTCCGACAATTTAGTCGCCTCTTAAGACATGCATGGCTTACGGAGGATATATTCTTTTTCACTTTTCCATGGAAATGAATGGAAATAAGAAGAACAAGAACTGTTTAGAAAAAATGAAGAAAACTTTGGTCGGTGTGTATACAAGTACGTGTACATGTATGTGTAGCGTGCCTAAGTGTAAAGTAGAAGAAGCAAGACATATTTGTTTTCCTGCGTGTTTATGAGACAGAAAGAAAAAGACACCAGCATTCCTACCATTGTGTAAAACAATTATAGGTTTCCGTTTCACACGTATTTGTCAGGACAGTAGTACTTCTTTGGGTGGTTGCTCTTTACCTTTTATTATTATTATTATTATTATTATTATTATTATTATTATTATTATTATTATTATTATTATTATTATTATTATTATTATTATTATTATATTAGGTATCTTTGAAGGGAAACCTTTAAGGGGGTGTTCGATTTCTTTTTATTTTTTTTCTTCGTCTAACCTTTTGAGTTGATTCTTATAAATCGAAAACGCCTCATCCAATCGGTTTCAAGTTCTCAATGGTTGTGCACGGTAACGTGGACCAAATTCCTAGAACGGCTGGCATGTTTACATGTCCTATGACCAAAGTTGCTGAACCAATTCCCAGCTTTGAGAAATAACTTACAAAACCCTCTGTGACGTAGCTTCAAACATTCAACAATGGTACCTTCTAATTCAATGTCGGTGGTGAGGGAATTGAAGTGTATAGGTCTAATTTTTTATGTGTACAATAATGTGAAATTTTTATTTACGATAAATCACGTTGAATGCATATCACTTTACCTCTTCTGAACGGCTTCAATATTAAATGGCTTATGCATTTTGCTGCCAGGATATTACCCATTAAGTTTCTTGTGTGTGCAGGCAAAAATGTTGAACACTCCAACATTCATGGCGTCTCCTACCAATATTGTTTGACACGAAGTAGAAAAAAATATTTTCACTGTTACTCAGTATGTTAGCAGAAGTGCGCTGACATTATAGTTCACATGACTCTCCAAACTGCACCATCCACACCCTCCTTCAGAGTGCATGCACGGGGATTTCCACCTCCAGGAATCAAGTTCGGTTAACTGGTTTTCCCTGAATCACTTTATAAATGTTACCTTGCTCATATTCCAAAACATCTGAAAACTACTTGCCTCCATTCATCCCTAACACACACAAGCCTTTTGGATGTCTAAGCCGATAGCACTCAAAACTTCCTTGACCCTCCCTTCCCTCCAACATTTCCTAGGATGACCCCTACCTCTCCATCCCTCCTCTCCAGATATACTCGCTGTCCTAGTCATCTTATTTTTCTCCTTCATCTTTAAATGTCCAAACTACTTTAGCAACTCCTCAGCACTCTCAATAATACTTTTCGGAACTCCACGCCACCTAATCTCCAAACTCTGAATTCTCTTCATAATATTTACACCACATATTGTACTTCAACAGCTTTCAGCCCCTTTTCCACAGCTTTCAGCCCCTTTCTTCTCACTGCAGCATTCAAAACCCATGTATTGGTGCCACTATTCTCTGATATAGTCCCCTCTTTGCCTCCATGGATGAAGTTTTGTGTCTCCACATATGCCTCAATACACACCCCACCTTTATGCTCTTGCATCATTTCTATGTTTCGCCTCATCTCTTACAGAAACATCATCCGACAGATACACATGCACTCTAAATCATCTCAACATATTTACTTCTCCTATGCTCCCTCCCTCTAATCTGATATCGAGTCTCTCACTGCCTATATTTTTTTTAATGCTCTGATCGCCTGTCTCTTTCTTATTTCACTTTTAATTTCCTTCCTTTGCATACCCGTCCAAATTTAGTTACAAATTTGCAACTTCCCTTCAGAATATCCCACAATAATCGTGATATCGGAAAAAAGCAACTGTGACAACTTTCATCCTATACCAAATTCATTATTTTTCAGTGCCACACCTCTGCTTAACAACCTAGCGTTCACGTTTTAACATCATTATCCATTAATATGTTAAACAACATTATTGCATCATATATCCCTGTATAAGGCCTACTTTTACAGGAAAATAATTTCCCTCTCTCCTTCATACCTTACCCTGAGCCTCGCTAATCACATAAATGTTCTTTACTGCTTTAAGTAACCTACCACCAATTCCATACATTTGAAACATCTGCTAAATTGCCCCCATATGCAACTTATCATATGCCTTTTTTAAGTCCATAGATGCATTGAAAACTTCCTTATCTATATTCAAGTATTATTCACGTATGTGATTCATTGCACTTGTTCTACACATCGCCTACCCTTCCTGAAGCCACCTCATTCTTCTGCAACCCTACTCTCTGTCTCACTCATTATTCTTTCAATAACAGCTCTACCATACACTTTACCAGGTATACCCAAAAAGCTTATTCCTCTAAAATTCTCACACCTTCTTTTATCCCATTTCATCCTTATACAATTAGACACATATGTAACACTTGGGTATCTTTATTGAGGAAACGTTTCGCCACACAGTGGCTTCATCAGTCCAATACAAAGAAGAAAGTAGTAATAATAGGAGGAGTTTGAGGTAATCAGTCCCTCGGCCTGGAGTCGATGTGTTCAGTCCATCAATCTTGAAGTAAATACAACATAAGGCAAATAGAAGTTGCTTATATACTGTAGACAGGTGAGATGAAGCAGGAGGAGGCGGGGTCATAGTGGTATCATCCACTAGTCGAAGTAAGTCCTTGTCCAAAGGTTTGGACAAATGTTGAAGAATCCCTTTGTATCATCTCACCTGTCTACAGTATATAAGCAACTTCTATTTGCCTTATGTTGTATTTACTTCAAGATTGATGGACTGAACACATCGACTCCAGGCCGAGGGACTGATTACCTCAAACTCCTCCTATTATTACTACTTTCTTCTTTGTATTGACTGATGAAGCCACTGTGTGGCGAAACGTTTCCTCAATAAAGATTCCCAAGTGTTGCATATGTGTCTAATTTAACAACTTGTCGGTTCTCTGAACCATTCATCTACATCCTGTCTGACACAGCAACTTCTTGGGATCTTGATACAAAGGGATTCTTCAACATTTGTCCAAACCTTTGGACAAGGACTTACTTCGACTAGTGGATGATACCACTATGACCCCGCCTCCTCCTGCTCATCTCACCTGTCTACAGTATATAAGCAACTTCTATTTGCCTTATGTTGTATTTACTTCAAGATTGATGGACTGAACACATCGACTCCAGGCCGAGGGACTGATTACCTCAAACTCCTCCTATTATTACTACTTTCTTCTTTGTATTGGACTGATGAAGCCACTGTGTGGCGAAACGTTTCCTCAATAAAGATACCCAAGTGTTGCATATGTGTCTAATTTAACAACTTGTCGGTTCTCTGAACCATTCATCTACATCCTTATACAAGAGAACTATGCAGGCTCTCTGCCAATCCCTAGGTACCTTCTCCCCTTTCATACATTTACATAGAACAAATACACCAACCAGTCCAACACTGTATCCCCAACTGCACTTCTGTCTTGATCCCATCTATCCCATATTCCTTATCCACTTTCTTTCGAACCACCGCCTCCAGGATACCTTATTCGATCGGCTTCAAATTTTGAATGGTGGTGTAATGTATCTTGGGTAAAATTCATGGGACTATTTGCATGTACGAGTGCCTATGCGCAACGTTATCTAGGTCTCAAAGTTTGTTTGCGTGTGGTAAATGGAGGCAGACTCCCCTGATCAGTTTCAAAATTTCAACACACGTGTATGGTACTTAGAAGAAGGTTTAAGGATTGAGGATTAAAGATTTTATTTCTTCGCATGGTATATTTAACCCTTCAGTAGACACCTATGCCCTAGAAGAATGAGTAAAACCATGCTTAAAAAAACAACCCGAAGTCATTACCACCGGAGGTCGGAACTTAGGGATCCCCATTCCCTTCTTACAAAGAAGTACTTTAGGCACTGTCCAAGAAAGGCAGGGAGAGAATCCATCCTCACTGACCGCAGACATATGAAGGCCACGATCCAAAACAAACAGCGCAAGAATAGCTCCTCAGAGTGGAGATCCAAGAGAAGCTGACTAGACTCAACTTAGAGGATTAATCCCTACTTGATGGTAAGGATCTGGTAGGATTAGCAGGGAAGAGCTGGATGATTAGTAGATCTCACAGCCATAATCTAGCCTGAAATGACTTAAGGACCAATAGAGGCATCGTCTGCCTATTTGTCTGCCCAGGGATATGACCCTTGTGGTTTAGCTTTTTTTTTTATTATAATAATGATTGCCCAGGGACGATGGAAACCCTCCCCCTTAAAAATGTCTAGCACCTACAGAGCTTCCACAGTGAACTTTTGACGATTTCTACATGAAGCTGACGAACTGAGTAGACTCCGAGCACTGCTATGCAAGAGCATCCATATACAATACGACCTTGAGTCCGTCAGAGATTGCACTGACTGCACAGTCCATAAAGAATAACACTAATTGGACTATACATGACTACTATAAAACATTGCTGTCCTGAGGGACCTCCCTCCTTCCAGGGAAACTCCTGTGAGTAGCAAGAACCAACCCTCACCTTCGAACACCTGTAGGTCAGAAACAGTTGAACAAATGGAAGCAGCCAAGCAGTCCTAGAGTCTGAAGACACTTTCCCTGTTGTGTAACCAGCTTTCTCCAAGTGAAAGAAATCCAATGAAGAATGAAGGGTTCTGGTGAAGCCCTCCTGCTTGTCCCTAATCAGCAGAACCAAGGGGTCACTTGTCGACCGGAACTTGTAGAAACCAAACTCAACCATTTAAACCAGATCAGATGAAGATTCAAAATCCTCTACACAATTTAATCATTTCAGTTGAATCACCTCATATTAATCGCTTGATTGTAATCACCTCATTTTAATCACCTCATTTAAACCATCTCGTTTCAATCACTTCAGTTTAAATCACCTCATTTTAATCACTCATTTTAATCAACTCATCTTAATCATCTCTTCTAAATCACTTCATTTGAATCATCTCATTATCATTCGTCAACGATTGTTTTCAAAAATGACTCGCAGTGCCACTAATTACTTTGTATAATACTGGCTATAGCTCCTGGACCCTTCATGAGAGAACTATGATTTTCCGCTGTTGCTTGTGTCATTAACGGCATTATGCCTTCCAACCAATTATGATTTTAATCTGATTCCAATTCTGATATCTGAACGATCTTGCAATGGATGAAAATTAGACACATGTCAACATCTGGGTACCTTTATTGTAGACGTTTCGCCATCCAGTGGCTTTATCAATACAAATTCAAGGTCATAATTGGAAAACAGTAGAACTAGATACAAAAGATGAGGTAATCAGTCCCTCATTACCTCATCTTTTGTATATAATTCTACTGTCTTCAAGTTTTGTCCTAGAATCTGTGTTGATAAAGCCACTGTATACCACTCACGAACGATCTTGCAATTGACGAAAATCTGATATTTTTTTTTGTAATACTGAAAAGTGCGTGACAGACGTAAACGAGAATTACTCTCGTTTACGGTACGGTCTCACTTTCACTCTCAAGGAAAAGTTCGAACAACAACAGTAGAACTAATAAAATGTTTAAATAGCAACAGAAGTGTAAATGAAATGTTCAAGTGACATCAGTAGTGTGAATAAAATGCTCAAATAACAGCAGTGAGGTGAGTAAAAAATTCTGGCAGCAAAACTATTGTTAGTAGCATCATGTTACGGATGAGACAGTGTTATCTTGCGATGGCGAGCGAGTGCTGTTATCAGTAGTTGATAATAAACGAAGTTAACTTTGATAACGTAGGAGAGAGCATGTTAGCATTAATAACGCACGCGGAGGATGTTATCGACGTTAGCAGTGATAGCGCTATCAAAATGCAAGAGAGAGAGAGAGAGAGAGAGGATGTTAGCAGTGATAAAATGGAAGAGAAGATGTTAACAGTAAAAGTACAGAAGCGACATTAGCGGTGATAACGCAGAGATGTTAACAGTGATAAGACAGAAAAGAGGATGTTAACATTGACAACATAAAAGGGATGATATTAGCAGTAATAACACAGAAGAGAAAACGTTAACAGTGATAACGCAGGAGAGAGGATGTCAACAGTAATAATACAGAAGAGAGGATTTGAGAAGTGATAACACAGAAGAGAGATGTCAAGAATGATAACACAGAAGAGAGATGTCAAGAATGATAACACAGAAGAGAGATGTCAAGAATAATAACACAGAAGAGAGATGTCAAAAATGATAACACAGAAGAGAGATGTCAAGAATAATAACACAGAAGAGAGATGTCAAGAATAATAACACAGAAGAGAGATGTCAAGAATAATAACACAGAAGAGAGATGTCAAAAATGATAACACAGAAGAGAGATGTCAAGAATAATAACACAGAAGAGAGATGTCAAGAATAATAACACAGAAGAGAGATGTCAAGAATAATAACACAGAAGATATATGTCAAGAATAATAACACAGAAGAGGGATGTCAAGAATAATAACACAGAAGAGGGATGTCAAGAATAATAACACAGAAGAGAGATGTCAAGAATAATAACACAGAAGAGAGATGTCAAGAATAATAACACAGAAGAGAGATGTCAAGAATAATAACACAGAAGAGAGATGTCAAGAATAATAACACAGAAGAGATATGTCAAGAATAATAACAGAGAAGAGGGATGTCAAGAATGATAACACAGAAGAGGGATGTCAAGAATGATAACACAGAAGAGGGATGTCAAGAATGATAACACAGAAGAGGGATGTCAAGAATGATAACACATTAGAGAGATGTCAAGAATGATAACACATTAGAGAGATGTCAAGAATGATAACACAGAAGAGGGATGTCAAGAATGATAACACAGAAGAGGGATGTCAAGAATGATAACACATTAGAGAGATGTCAAGAATGATAACACAGAAGAGGGATGTCTGTAGTGAAAACGCACCAAATAGGATGTTAGCAGTGGTGACGTAGGGGAGATAATGTGTGCAGTGATAACACAGGAAAGATGTTAGCAGTGATAACGGATAATAAAAGATGTTAACAGAAAGAACCCAAGAGACAGAGAGTGTTATCAGTGATAACAACACAGACAAAAGGATGTTAGCAATGATATCACAGCAGAGTGCGTGTTGGTTGGAAAGTCCAATATCACCAAAACAGTTACAGCAGAGGAAATCTTCATTGAACAAAGCTTTGCTCAAAAGTAAGCTTTTTTTGTGGTCATACGGAAGAAGAACATAAGAAAGAAGGAACACTGCGGCAGACCTACTGGTCCATGCGAGGCAGTTCCAGTTCTCCCATCATCTTAAGCCAATGCCTTAACCTAGTCAGGTCAGGTCACATTCACTTAATGAAGGAGCATGGCATCTGACATAGTAACACAAGCTAGTCAGGTCCAACTCACACCCACCCACACCCACTCATGTATTTATCAAACTTGAAACTACACATCGTCTTAGCTTCTATGACGGTACTCGGGAGTTTGTTCCACTCATCGACAACTCTATTACCAAACCAATGCTTTCCTATATCCTTCCTGAATCTGAATTTTTCCAACTTGAAGTCATTGCTGCGAGTCCTGTATATGCTAGATATTTTTAACATGCTATTTACATACCCTTTATTAATTCCTGTTTTCCATTTATACACCTCAATCATATCCCACCTAATTCTACGCCTTTCTAGAGAGTGCAGATTCAAGGCCCTCAGTCTATCCTCATAGGGAAGATTTCTGATACATGGGATCAACTTTGTCATCCTCCTCCTGCATTTATATCCATTCTGTAATACGGTGACCAGAACTGTGCAGCATAATCTAAATGAGGCCTAACCAAAGATATATAGAGTTGAAGAACAACCTGAGGACTTCTATTATTTATATTTCTTTATATGAAGCCAAGGATTCCGTTAGCTTTATTGCAAACACTTATACACTGTTGTCTTGGTTTCAGATTACTGCTAACCAGAACTCTTAAATCCTTCTCGCAATCAGAAATATTAAGATGTACATTATTTAGTTTATATGTGGCATGGTTATTGTTCTGTCCAACATTTAGAACTTTGCATTTGTCTACATTAAACTGCATCTGCCACTTCTCCGACCACTGCATCAGTCTATTCAAATCCTCCTGGAGTGCTCTAATGTCCTCATTAGAATGAATTGGATGGCCTATTTTGGTGTCATCAACAAATTTGCATACATGGCTATTCATTCCCTCATCTATGTCGTTTATGTAAATTGTGAACAACAAGGGGCCCAACACTGACCCCTGTGGAATACCGCTTGTGACGTGCCCCCATTCTGATTTTTCCCCATTTATGCAAACTCTTTGCTGCCTATTTGTCAACCATGTCTCTACCCAGGAAAAAAATTCTCCTCCTATTCCGTGTGCCTTAAGTTTCTTCAATAGCCTCTGATGTGGAACTCTGTCGAAAACCTTACTGAAGTTTATATACACATTATCATATTCAATACCATGATTTACCTCCTCAAATACCTTAGTGCAAAAAGTTAGTAAATTTGTAAGACAGGAACTCCCCTTTGTAAAACCGTATTGAGATTCATTAATCAATTAATGCCTTTCAAGATAGCTACGAATTGCCTCGGCAATTATTGATTCCATAAATTTTCCCACTATGTAGGTAAAGCTTATTGGTCTATAGTTCGAAGCTAAGGACCTGTCACCTGCCTTGTCAATAGGTATTACATTCGCCAAATTCCACTTGTCTGGCACTATGCCAGTTTGTGGTGATATATTGAAAAGATTAGCCAAAGGTATGCTAAGTTCCTCTTTACATTCTTTTAAAACTCTTGCAAACAGTTCATCAGGGCCTGGGGATTTATTAGGTTTTAATTTCTCTATTTTTCTGAGGACCATGTCCCTAGTTACCCCAATCGTGCAGTTTATTATCGTCCTGTTCTATATAATTTATTATTTCTGGAATTTCGCTTGTATCTTCCTGAGTAAAAACTGAGAGGAAGTAAGTGATGAAAAGTTCACACATTTCCTTATCACTGTCATTGATCTGACCTGAGTTACTCTTAAGTGGGCCTATCTTGTCCCTAATCTTACTTCTGAATACCTGAAAGAACCCTTTTGGGTTAGTCTTCGAATCCCTTGCGACTTCATCTTCATAATCCCTTTTTGCTTTTCTCTTTAATTCAATGTATTGATTACTTAACTGCCCATACCTCTTTTGATACGCCTATAAGTGCCTTTCTTTTGACCAATGAGATGTTTTAATCTATTGTTTATCCATTTGGGATCATTTTTGTTACATCTAATTTCCCTACTCGGAACAAAAGTTGTCTGGGCAGCTAGCACTATGCTCTGAAACGCGTCATACTGGCAATCAACACCACCTACCTGACCCATAGTCAGGTCATCCCAATTTAGCCCATCCTGGGAGGTTTAGGTGGTGCAGGCGTTGAATGTTGCTCGGTCAGGTTCCTGGGTTAAGTGAGGGGGTTGGGTAGGACTTTCCAGGTGTTTGTCCACATAGGATGAGTTGTGCTAGGTGTTCTGCGATGCTCAAGGTGCCCTGATACTGTTCTCTGGTGTTTGGATGACTACTGGTCCTGGGCATTTTCTTTTTTTATCCTCATGTTTAATAATGATTTTAGCAACATTCCACCCATGAAATGTATGTTGGTGTTAATGGAAGAGGCATGTATTGCTGGTTCTGCATTCATACTTATGTTCTAGAATTCTAGTACTTATGTCACATGACGTTTCACCCACGTAGCATTTATCACATCGTGTACATGGGAGAGTGTGTATCTTAACTTTATCATGTGTGGTAAGAATAGTTGAATCTAGAAAGATTTTAATTTGATTTTGGATACCAAGACAGCGACATTTGTATCACTTTTCTCAAGCGCTTGTGAAACAATAGTGGCCGACTATACTGCAGGTACTATGATAAGCTCATTAGTTTTGAAGTTATCTGATTGGTTTTGAAATACAGCATATGTTAAGTTCTCTATCTGCACGCCTCTGTGAAAGTTGTTAGGAATTTAAGTATAAAGAAACTTTTAGTAATAATGTGATGTTGAACATAATCTGCAAGCATTTTAACACAGCCTTAAACATCTCCAAAATGTACCTAAGTAAAACATTGGTAGTGTTCTTGGTGGACCAATTCTAGTTCTAATGGTGGAGCACTAGTAGTACTCTTGGAGGAGCACCAGTAGTACTTATGACTGAGTACTAATATTACTCGTGGAGGAGCAATTGTAGCACTTGTAGTGAAGCATTAATTGTACTCAGAGTGAAGGACTAGTAGTACTCATGGTGAAGCACTGGTAGTTCTCATGGAGGAGCACTAGTAATACTAGTGGTTGAGCACTAATAATACTCGAGTTTGAAATCAAGTAGTACTCGTGGAATAGCATTAGTTAGTAGTACTTGTGATGGGGGACTGGTGAAGCATTAGTAGTACTCGTATTGCAGCACTAGATTTCTCCTGGTGGAGCTTTAGTAATACTCTAGGGGGACACTGTTAGCACTCATAGTGGAGCACTAGTAGTACTCGTGGCTTTTACTCGCAGTAGAGCACTAGTGGTACTCATGGTTAAGCATTAGTTGTATTCGTCTTGGAATACTACTAGATCTCGTAGAGAATCACTATAGATCATGGGATAGAACACTAGTAGTAGTAGTACTTGTGGTAGATGACTAGTAGTACTCGTAGTGGATCACTAGTATTATTCGTGGCAGAGTACTAGTAGTTCTCGTGATGGAGCACAGGTAGTACTTACTGTAGAGAACTAGTATTACTCGTGATGGAGTACTAATAGTACTCTTTATGGAGTACATAAGAACATAAGAAAGGAGGAACACTGCAACAGGCCTACTGGCCCATACTTGGCAGGTCCATATCAAAACCAACCCACCAACAAAAATATTTGTGCAACCCATCCCCATCGCCATCCAAGGAAGAAGCCCCGACAACACCCCTCCCCCACCAACAACTGTGCAAGTCCAGTTCAGCACCAACCCCTCTCACTCACAACCCCTCTCACTCACAACCCCTCTCACTCACAAGAACACAGAAATAAGGAACACTGCATCAAGCCAACTGATCCACACTAGGCAAAACCCAAAACCAATCCCACAAACAAAAACTCCTACCCAACCCACCTACTCCATCCATGGAATATGCTTTGATAATCAGGGCACTATAAAATAGGGTACTGAAGGAGCTGAAGCACCTGGTCCATCACCAGGGCACTGAATAAGCCGAAGCACCTGGTCCATCACCAGGGTACTGAGGAAGCCGAAGCACCTGGTCCATCACCAGGGCACTGAATAAGCCGAAGCACCTGGTCCATCACCAGGGTACTGAGGGAGCCGAAGCACCTGGTCCATCACTAGTGTGCTGAGGGAGCCGAAGCACCTGGTCCATCACCAGGGTACTGAAGGAGCCGAAGCACCTGGTCCATCACCAGGGTACTGAAGGAGCCGAAGCACCTGGTCCATCACCAGGGTACTGAAGCGAGCCGTAAGCACCTGGTCCATCACCAGGGTACTGAAGGAGCCGAAGCACCTGGTCCATCACCAGGGTACTGAAGGAGCCGAAGCACCTGGTCCATCATTAGGGTACTGAGGGAGCAGAAGCACCTGGTCCATCACCAGAGTACTGAGTACTAGTAGTACTTGTTTTATAGCACTAGTAGTACTCGTGGTGGAGTATTAGCACTACTCGTGTTGGAGCACTAGTAGTACTCGTGTTGGAGCACTAGTAGTACTCGTGTTGAAGCACTAGTAGTACTCGCGTTGGAGCACTAGTAGTAATCGTGGTGGAGCACTAGTAGTAATCGTGGTGGAGCACTAGTAGTACTCGTGTTTGAGCACTAGTAGTACTCGTGTTGGAGCACTAGTAGTAATGGTGGTGGAACACTAGCAGTAATCGTGGTGGAGCACTAGTAGTACTCGTGTTGGAGCACTATTAGTACTCGTGTTGGAGCACTAGTAGTACTCGTGTTGGAGCACTAGTAGTACTCGTATTGGAACACTAGTAATACTCGTGTTGGAACACTAGTAGTACTCGTGTTGGAACACTAGTAGTACTCGTGTTGGAGCACTAGTAATAATGGTGGTGGAACACTAGTAATACTCGCGTTGGAGCACTAGTAGTACTCGTATTGGACACTAGTAATACTCGTGGTGGAACACTAGTATACTCGTGTTAGACACTAGTAGTACTCGTATTGGAACCTAACGTAAATAATGTGGTGGACACTAGAGTACTCGTGTTGGAGCACTAGTAGTACTCGTGTTGGAACACTAGTAGTACTCGTGTTGGAACACTAGTAGTACTCGTGTTGGAACACTAGTAGTAATCGTGGTGGAGCACTAGTAGTATTCGTGGTTGAGCACTAGTAGTACTCGTGTTAATGGACTAGTAGTACTCGTGGTGGAGCACTGGTAGTACTCGTGTTAATGGACTAGTAGTACTCGTTGTTGAGCACTAGTAGTACTCGTGTTAATGGACTAGTAGTACTCGTGGTTGAGCACTAGTAGTACTCGTGTTAATGGACTAGTAGTACTCGTGTTAATGAACTAGTAGTACTCGTGTTAATGGACTAGTAGTACTCATGTTAATGGACTAGTAGTACTCGTGTTAATGGACTAGTAGTACTCGTGTTAATGAACTAGTAGTACTCGTGTTAATGGACTAGTAGTACTCATGTTAATGAACTAGTAGTACTCGTGTTAATGAACTAGTAGTACTCGTGGTGGAGCACTAGTAGTACTCGTGTTAATGGACTAGTAGTACTCGTGTTAATGAACTAGTAGTACTCGTGTTAATGGACTAGTAGTACTCGTATTGGACAATAGTACTCGTATTGGAACACTAGTAATACTCGTGTTGGAACACTAGTAGTAATCGTGGTGGAGCACTAGTAATACTCGTGTTGGAGCACTAGTAGTACTCGTGTTGGAACACTAGTAGTACTCGTGTTGGAACACTAGTAGTACTCGTGTTGGAACACTAGTAGTAATCGTGTGTGGAGCACTAGTAGTATCGTGGTGGAGCACTAGTAGTACTCGTGTTGAGAACTAGTAGTACTCGTGTGGAGCACTAGTAGTACTCGTGTAATGGAAATAGTAGTACTCGTGTTGGAGCACTGGTAGTAATCGTGGGTTTATGGACTAGTAGTATCGTGTTTGAGACTAGTAGTACTCGTGTTAATGGACTAGTAGTACTCGTGTGGAGCACTGGTAGTACTCGTGTTAATGGACTAGTAGTACTCGTGTTGGAGCACTGGTAGTACTCGTGTTAATGGACTAGTAGTACTCGTGTTAATGGACTAGTAGTACTCGTGTTAATGGACTAGTAGTACTCGTGTTGGAGCACTGGTAGTACTCGTGTTAATGGACTAGCAGTAGTACTCGTGTTAATGGACTAGTAGTACTCGTGTATGGACGTAGTACTGTGTTAATGACTAGTAGTACTCGTGTTGGAGCACTGGTAGTACTCGTGTTAATGGACTAGTATTACTCGTGTTAATGGACTAGTAGTACTCGTGGTGGAGCACCGGTAGTACTCGTGTTAATGAACTAGTAGTACTCGTGGTGGAGCACTGGTAGTACTCGTGGTGGAGCACTGGTAGTACTCGTGGTGGAGCACTGGTAGTACTCGTGGTGGAGCACTGGTAGTACTCGTGGTGAAGCACTATATAACTGATGAACTATTTTTATAGTTATATGGGAAGAATTATGAGGGAGATCCTCCATCGAAACTCCTCCCCATCGCCCTCCATCTCCACCCCTCCATCGTAGATCCTAACAAGCCCTCCCCCTCTACCCGTCCATGGTAGCTCCTCTCCAACGCCCTCTACCTCCACCCCTCCATCGTAGCTCCTTTCCACCGCCCCTCCACCTCAATTCCTCCATCGTAGGTCCTCTTCACCTCCCATTCACTTCTATTCCTCCATCGTAGCTCCTTTCCACCTCCCCTCCACCTAGATCTCTGCATCCTTTCATCTACTCTACTCCAAATTCACCCATCCACCTTCGTCCCTCCACCTTCGTCCCTCCACCTTCGTCCCTCCAACTTCGCCCTTCTGCTTCCATTCCTCCATCCCTGCACTCCACTTCCACTCCTCCATTAGTTTGTGTGTATGTGTATGTACTTATATGTCGTGGCAGGGGTCGAATCACAGCTCCTGGTATCACCTCTTTTCTGTCGCTACTATGTTCACTCTCTCCTGTCTTCGAGAGCATTTTCGTAACTCTTCCTAAAGCTATGTATGGATCCTGCCTCTACAATTTCATTATCCATTTCGTCCCACTTCCTGACTATTCTAAGGCTGAAGAAATATTTCCTAACATCCCTATGATTTATGTGAGTTTTCAACTTCCAGCTGTGCACTCTTGTTTTGTTTCTCATCTCTCAAACAATGTGTCCCTATTCACCCTTTCAATTCCTTTTAGTATTTTGTACACTGTTATCATATCCCACCTTGTCCTCCTGTCGTCCAGTCTCATCAGGTTGAATTACCTAAGCTTTTTCTCATTAGATATAACTCTTATCTCCGGGACTAGTCCTGTTGCAAAGCTTGGCACTTTTCTAAATGTTTGACTAGGTGTGAGTTCCATACTGGTGTTGTATACTCCAGCATAGGCCTGACGTACACGGTGTATAGAGTCGTGAAGTATTTCTTAAATTGATGTCGAAAAGCTATTCTTAGATTTACTAGATGCACATTTGCTCTAGCAGTTATTTGTTTGATATGCGCCTCAGGTGACATGATTGGTAGAATACTAACCCCAAAGTCCTTCTTGATTAAGGTTTGTAGCTTTCGCCCCCGAGCATGTATTGCGTCCTCGACCTTCTTTGTCTTTCCCCATGCTTCATAACTTTGCCTTTCCTGGGGTCATTTGTCAGACCACACCTTCAGCCTGTCCAGATCCATTTGTAGTCTTCCCTGGTCCACGTCTACTTGTATTCTCCTTATTAGTTTCCCGTCATCTGCGAACAGGGACACCTTCTATCATGACTCTCGAAATTGTAATGACAACGATTGCAAACAAACCATACCAAGGGTGGGGATTGAACTCGTGGCGAGTTATAAGGAATATTGAACTTACTAAGACAAGCAAGTTAGTGGACTGTACAAAGCTACTTAGCTTGAATGACGGCTCAACGTCCCGCAGCCGCCCCCGGTCGTTTCTTTGAAGAGCCGTCAAACTCCAACCCTTGGGCTGTGGGAAATTCAATTAATGAGTAAATAATTGCCCCAAAGGAGCGAATGTTTCAGCATTTCATTGGTACATAATGATGAATAAAACTTACTTTTTTGGGCTCGATGGCCCTGCAATAACGGGTTACATTGGGAAGTCAAGACAAGACGTGAACTAGCTATCTGCTGTGCAGCCGACCTAACTAGGTTCATAACTGACAAGACATACCTGGGTATTTGTATCAGACCCGCAAGTTTTCCCTGTCTTGTGGCAGGGAAGTAACCTGGTATCAGTGTCTTGATTGAAGTAGTAGTGTCTCACGGTGGCACTATCTCTCTCTCTGAAGATTGTTCGCAACACACTGTTACACTACAATGTTCTTCAGGGTTTGTCCTTCCGTTTCACGGTATTTCACAACAGGAAAACATGTCCCACTTCACTGCGTCATTAGCTATACCGGATATTGTTGAGATTGTCACTCAAAGGGTCGAGAACGCACTGCACTATAGTTCCTTTGTTAAGGTCAATGCTCACGCAATACACACTTCCCATACCAGTTCTTAAAGTAATCTGCCCTGCAGCGGGCTTCGTCTTAGGGCGAGTGCCCAAATCACAGACTTCAGCATAATTTCCCTACTTGCTTGACATCGTTACAGTTTCATTACTAATGATAGATTTCTTGATATTTATCGATCGACGAAAGTTCATTACTGTCCCACATTGCAATTAAAGTGATGCAGGGTGTTCCTTTAAATTTCCTGCTAAGTTAAAAAAGAGTCTCTTTTCTCATTTCACTGTCAATCGTATGTTGACAAACACTGGTGTAAAATTAGGCGACGACTACGCTCTGGTACACGCTGGTAATGCATCTGGATTCAATTACTGATCATGCGGAAGCAAGAGAGGCTATCAGCCCCTATGGAGGGCTGAGTCCCTCAGTGGGGCTGAAAGGGCCTGAAGGGCTAATACCCCCCTTTCTTGAGAAATTTTCTCCACACGAGTCATATCATTCACGCATACAAGAAACTGTATCAGCTCTAATACTGATCTTTGTGGAATCCCACTCGTCTCATACACCCTTCAGACACCTCGGACCATCACTTGTTGTGTGTGTTTGTGTGTGTGTGTATGTGTGTGTGTGTGTGTGTACTCACCTAATTGTACTCACCTAATTGTGGTTGCAGGGGTCGAGACTCAGCTCCTGGCCCCGCCTCTTCGCTGTCCGCTACTGTGTGTGTGTGTGTGTATGAGTGTGTGTGAGTGTGTGTGTGTGTGTGTGTGTGTGAGTGTGTGTGTGTGTGTGTGTGTGCAGAAAGACAGAAGAAAAGCAATTTAAGGTTCATTTTCCATGTTCAATAAAGCGAAAATAATGAACATTACTCGTCTGTTGATATACGAATAGAGAATTACAACAGAGAATATTAAATTGCAGTTAGTTACTAGATAATGCAGTATGATGGAAAAAAGAAAACAAAAATTTGTAAATTCAATGGAAAAAAAAAACTGTAAAGGCAAATTTATTCATTCGTTTTATTCATGAAAAGTTGTAAACCCTTGAGGGTCAGACAGAGCTGAAATTCTGACGATAGAGGAAATATCATGACCGTGTTATGCAAAGATACTGCTGGTGTTCTGTGGCTCTCACCTCAGCACGTGATTGATGACGTCATCATCCATGGTTCCAACCACACTACGTGATTGATGACATCATCATCCATGGTTTTAACCACACTACGTGATTGATAACATCATTATCCATGGTTACAACCACACTACGTGATTGATGACATCATTATCCATGGTTACAACCACACTACGTGATTGATGACATCATTATTCATGGTTCCAACCACACTACGTGATTGATGACATCATCATCCATGGTTCCAACCACACTACGTGATTGATGACATCATCATCCATGGTTCCAACCACACTACGTGATTGATGACATCACCATCCATGACTCCCACTACACCATGCAAATGATGTCACATGCCTAGAAAGTCACCAACAGACATCACATATTTGCCACTTTATGTATCGTGTATTTACACACACCGACTACACAGTTAAAACACTCATGATCTTGTATATAAGTTTGTAAATACATTTGCTTGATTATTAAGTAAAGTGTTGTGTTTTGTACTCCTAAATACATTATGATTTTGCTTAATAAATGAACTTAGGTACATATATCCACTAAACAAATAATGGAGTGTTAAGTAACTTGATGATTGTTTGATATTTCTCCCATAAGGGTCATACAGTTTAAATTTCTTTGTTGATAATAATAATAATAATAATAATAATAATAATAATAATAATAATAATAATAATAATAATAATAATAATAATAATATAATAATAAAAAGTTTAAGGTTCATGACTCTTCCACTACACTAGGGGAATGCTGACATCATCACACGAGGCTTCCACTACACTAGGGGAATGCTGACATCATCACACGAGGCTTCCACTACACTAGGGGAATGCTGACATCATCACACGAGGCTTCTACTACACTAGGGGAATGATGACATCATCATCCATGGGTCACACCTCATTATGTGAATGTTGACTTCATCATTAATGGCATTAATGGCTCGCACCCCACTACATTAATGGTGGCATCCTCTATGGTTCCCACCCCACTGCACATAATTAGCAAGGCTGTTGTAAAGACAATGAAAACGTAAATTACACAGGAATTAGTAATGTCAAGAAGTTAGATATTTTTGGAATAATTATCAAAATCGAAGCATAAACTAACTTAATCTCATAATTCCTTAAATCAAAGAAAATGGAAACTTGCAGAAAAAATCATAGGAAAATGTAAAAAAATCACAGGAAAAATGGAAACTCGACGAGAAAGCAAAGAAAACGGGAATTCTTTGTCAACAGAGAGAAAACGAGAGTTTAACAACAAACAACGATCAGAGCTTGTAAAAAAAATGAATTTTCTAAATTCTCTTCTGGAAAATTCAATCAACAGCGGTGAAGGGAAGAGAGGAGGGGAGAGTGGAGGTGAGAATAGGGTGAGAGGGGAGATTGGAAAACAGTCTAGGGCGAGAAGGTAGAGAAGGGTGAGAGAGGGAAAAAAGGATAGAAAAAAGTAAAAGGAGAAGAGGGAGGAGGGTGAGAGTGAAGCGGGAGAGGGTAGAAGAGAGAAAGGTGAGAAGAGAAGTGTGAGAGAGGAAGAGAGGAGATTAAAAGAGAGAGAAGGGTGAAAGGGGAAATTAAGAACATAAGAAAGAAGGAACACTGCAGCAGGCCTACTGGCCCATGCGAGGCAGGTCCAAGTCTCCAACCAGCTTAAGCCAATGCCCCGACCCAGCCAGGTCAGGATACATTCACTTAAGGAAGGAGAACGGCATCTGACCTAGTAGCACAAGCTAGTCAGGACCAACTCACACCCACCCTCAACCACTCATATATTTATCTAGCCGACCACCTGGATTTAACCCTCTCCAGTTAAACTCCAGGTAGTCAGGTCACTTCCACTTAAGGAATTAGTACGGCATCTGACCTAGTAGCACAAGCTAGTCAGGCCCAACTCACACCCACCCACACCCACTCATGTATTTATCTAACCTATTTTTAAAACTACACAACGTTCCAGCTCCTATGACGGTACTCGGGAGTTTGTTCCACTCATCCACGACTCTATTACCAAACCAGTGCTTTCCTATATCCTTCCTGAATCTGAACTTTTCCAACTTGAAACCATTGCTGCGAGTCCTGTCTTGGCTGGATATTTTCAGCACGCTATTTACATCCCCTTTGTTTATTCCTGTTTTCCATTTATACACCTCAATCATATCCCCCCTAATTCTACGCCTTTCTAGAGAGTGCAGATTCAAGGCCCTCAGTCTATCCTCATAGGGAAGATTTCTGATACATGGGATCAAGTTTGTCATCCTCCTCTGTACGTTTTCCAGTGCATTTATATCCATTCTGTAATACGGTGACCAGAACTGTGCAGCATAATCTAAATGAGGCCTAACCAAAGATACATAGAGTTGAAGAACACCATGAGGACTTCTATTATTTATTCTTCTTGATATGAAGTCAAGGATTCTGTTAGCTTTATTGCGAACACTTATGCACTGTTGTCTTGGTTTCAGATTACTACTAACCAGAACTCCTAAATCCTTCTCTCAATCACAAGTATTAAGATCTACATTATTCAGTTTATATGTGGCCTGGTTATTGTCCTGCCCAACATTTAGAACTTTGCATTTGTCTACATTAAACTGCATCTGCCACTTCTCCGACCACTGCATCAATCTATTCAAATCATCCTGGAGTGCTCTAATATCCTCATTAGAATGAATTGGACGGCCTATTTTGGTGTCATCAGCAAATTTGCTTATGTTGCTATTTATTCCCTCATCTATGTTGTTTATGTAAATTGTAAACAACAGGGGGTCCAAAACTGACCCCTGTGGAACACTTCTTGAGACGTGCCCCCATTCTGATTTCTCTCCATTTATGCAAACTCTCTGCCGCCTATTTGTCAACCATGCCTCTACCCAGGAAAAAAAAAATTCTCCTATTCCGTGTGCCTTAAGTTTCCTCAGTAGCTTCTGATGTGGACCTTTATCGAAAGCCTTACTGAAGCCCATATACACAATATCATATTCATTACCATCTACCTCCTCAATTTATGCTTTTCAAGATGGCTACGAATTGAAGGTAAGGCTTATTGGTCTATAGTTCGAAGCTAAGGACCTGTCACCTGCCTTGTAAATAGGGATTACATTTGCCCTTTTCCACTTGTCTGGCACTATGCCAGTTTGTAGTGATATATTGAAAAGATTTGCCAAAGGTTTGCTAAGTTTCTCTTTACATTCCTTTAAAACTCTTGCAAACAATTCATCAGGGCCTGGGGATTTGTTAGGTTTTAATTTCTCTATTTGTCTGAGGACCATGTCACTAGTTACCCCAATCGAGCATAGTCTATTATCTTCCTGTTCTACATAATTTATTATTTCTGGAATTCCGCTAATATCTTCCTGAGTAAAAATTGTGAGAAAGTAAGTATTGAAAATTTCACACATATCCTTATCACTGTTCGTGATCTGTCCCGAGTTACTCTTAAGTGGACCTATCTTGTCCCTAATCTTACTTCTGTATACCTGAAAACCCCTTTTGGGTTAGTCTTCGAATCCCTTGCGACCTTAGCCTCATAATCCTGTTTTGCTTTTCTTATTCCTCTTTTTATTTCTCTCTTTAATTGAAAATATTGATTTCTTATCTGTTCATCCTCTCTTTTGATACGCCTATATATGCCTCTCTTTTGACCAATGAGATGTTTTAATCTTTTGTTCATCCATTTAAGATTATTTTTATTAGATCTAATTTCCCTACTCGGAACAAAAGTTGTCTGGGCAGCTAGAACTACGCTCTGGAAAACGTCATATTGGCAACCAAAACCACCTACCTGACCCATAGTCAGGTCATCCCAATTTAACCCACCTGGGTAATTTCTCTGCCCCATGAAGTCGGCTAAGCGAAAGTCTGGAACAGGGACTTGATTGCAGTTACCTGGGTAATTCCATGATATATTGAAACTAAGTGATTTGTGATCACTTTCCCCAAGCTCTTCATTAACCACAAGATTATTAATTAGTGATTCTTTGTTAGCAAGAACCAAATCAAGCAAGTTGTTACCTCTAGTTGGTTCTGTCACAAACTGTTTTAAAAAACAATCCTGAACCGTATCAAGAAAGTCACTAGACTCAAGATTACCTGTCAGTTTCGATTTTTTTTAATCCTCGCAGCCAGGCCTAGCGCCAGGCTTCTCTGTTGGCCGCCTGGTCAACCAGGCTGCTGGAGCTACCTGTCTTGGTCAACCAGGCTGCTGGAGCTACCTGCCTTGGTCAACCAGGCTGCTGGAGCTACCTGTCTTGGTCAACCAGGCTGCTGGAGCTACCTGCCTTGGTCAACCAGGCTGCTGGAGCTACCTGCCTTGGTCAACCAGGCTGCTGGAGCTACCTGCCTTGGTCAACCAGGCTGCTGGAGCTACCTGTCTTGGTCAACCAGGCTGCTGGAGCTACCTGTCTTGGTCAACCATGCTGCTGGAGCTACCTGTTTTGGTCAACCAGGCTGCTGGAGCTACCTGCCTTGGTCAACCAGGCTGCTGGAGCTACCTGCCTTGGTCAACCAGGCTGCTGGAGCTACCTGCCTTGGTCAACCAGGCTGCTGGAGCTACCTGTCTTGGTCAACCAGGCTGCTGGAGCTACCTGTCTTGGTCAACCAGGCTGCTGGAGCTATCTGCCTTCAGACCCACACGCTTTCTCAACCCAGCTATTCAGGTACTTGTAGCAGATACTGATCCAGTTTCAGCATGAAAATTTCTAACCTCTTCTCATCAATATTTGTGACATCTGTAGTGAGAAGGTTGACGAGTCTTGGATCACTGATGTTAGCACAGTGTTCACTAATTGTGTTTATGGCTTTTCATTCGGTTTATTTTACACTTCTGTAGGTTTCACTCATGTAATGTTAAAGTAGTGTGGAGGCAGGCTAGAGACCAGACCCTCAAATGTCCTCCATGTATATATACATAGGAGTACACTGCAAAGACAGATAACAGATGGCACAGGACTTTAGAGTTCACACAGAGGCTGAGAAGAACTATCTATTTTTATCTAAAGTAAATATATAGCTATAGTGTATAATCCAGCCATTGCCGGCATGAAAACGGGTGAAAATATGAATCATACCACATTAAACAAATGCTATGGAATTTTCAGGACAGATGGAAGTAGATGGAAGGTTTAAACTGCAATTATTTTTACACATTTAATGCTGGTTTTATAGGTTTTATAGTTACTACGCATTCTACTACATTGCTACCCATTATTTATCTTTCCGGATACAGTGCTGCAGGTGAACGAGTCACTATAGCAAGATCATTCTTTATTTATTATCACTTTTAACTTTGTTGGCTCGTTGTCAACTGCCCGTCTTGTTGTAGATGCTGAAAGGACACAATGAATTCGTTGCTATCAGTTTGTCTCAGCTTAGCATCTAGCTGAATTCTTTAATGTAAACTGTCCAGCTGGTTATTAAATGAGTCTATTGTCTTCGCGTTTATAGCTTCAGGTTTTGAGTCTTTCTTTATAAGACTTGTTTCACAGTGATGGTACGATCATGGTTGTTTTTTATCTGCACCATCTCCAATAATTTCATCGTCTATTACGCAGTTTCGGAGACCAAAATTGGATAGCATATTCACGTTACATTCTACTAAGTGTATTTTGGTATCAATGTGGTATCTGGTGTATTGTATTCGATGTCTCCAGCATAGAAACCTAACCTTCTGTCAGCATTGCTGCTCACAGATAGACATTATTTAATATTAATGAGGTTCATGTTTATGATTTCTAAAGCGTACCTTTTTTCTTTAGTTTACCTGGAGTCTACCTGGAGAGAGTTCCAGGGGTCAACGCTCCCTGCGGCCCGGTCTGTGACCAGGCCTCATGTTGGATCAGGGCCTGATCAACCAGGCTGTTACTGCTGGCCGCACGCAGTCCAACGTACGAACCACAGCCTGGCTGGTCAGGTACCGACTTTAGGTGCCTGTCCAGTGCCTGCTTGAAGACAGCCAGGGGTCTATTGGTAATCCCCCTGATGTATGCTGGGAGGCAGTTGCGAATTGTTGTGTGTTCATGTTTGAGTGTTGTATAGAAATCAGGCTATTGATCCAACCTATCCAGATCACTCTGAATGCTCAAACAATTTGCACTGGATGCCGAATTATTCCTCAATTTTGTATCTTCATCAAATATTGCTATCTTAGATTTTTAGCCTTATCACGATATCATTTATGTATATTATGGAGAGGATTGGGCCAAGAACCGTTTCCTGAGGAACTCCACTCTTTATGCCAGGGCATTCAAACATATTTTCATTCAGTACCACTCCCAGTGTTATGTTTTTGAACCAGTCACTTATGCAAGTATAAAATTTGTCTCCTTTATCATGTGCTTTTATTTTGGCCAGCAATTGTTCTATCTTGTCACTAATATAGTTTTAAATTGTTTATCCAAAATTGATGTTAAGCAAATGGAACGATAGTTGAGAGCAAAAAGTCTTATCATATTTTCTTCCAAATTGGGGTTATTTGTTAGTTTCTAGTCTTGTTTGCAAACTTCCTTCGTTTAATGATTGGTTAAAATTATCATATAAGTCGGAAGTGTTGGTATTGTTTTGTAACTCTGCTTCCCTTGGTATGTCATTATTCTGCTTCTTTAACATTTTGAAATGTCATGGCTGCTTATATCCTTAATAATTATTTTGTCAGAGTCAAGTCCTAAAAATAAACGCTAGTGTCATGTTCAGATGTAAATACAGACCAGAATATTAAGTTTAGTATTGAAGACATGTCTCTCTTGTTAGTCAGTTATTATTCTCTTATTTTCTGACGTATTTGAAAAAATCTTTTGGACTTTGATGTTTTGTACATGAAGTTGCTGCTGAGCATGTCTTATTTGCCTCTCACCTTTTTTTCTGTAATCTTATGCAATTCGTATTGATCTTCAGGACTTCGAATCAATTGAAATTTCATATATGGGTTAAGTTTTTTGTCTCTTGCCTCGTCATCCGGTCTGGATTTTTGTTTTATTTTTCACGTTTTTCATCTTGTTGAATGTTATCCCCATTGATCTTCAGAATTTTTATTTTGAATCTTCTCCACATTTTCCGTGTTCAGTAGTTTGATCCAGTTTTCGTTACCGATATCTCAACATTTCTTATCCAGGTTAGCTTATCAGTAATTATAAATCATCAGAGTATTTATCTTGAAGAGAATTATGCAGTACTCATTGTTTCCTAGTCTCTGTTTCGTATCTCACAGTATTGGATAAGAACTCTATCTGAAGTCAAATAAATATCCAATATATTGTTGCCACTAGGAGCTGCTGTGACAACTTTTGTTAGTTCTGGAGGTCTCCTGATCCCCTGATTAATTGTTTAAATTTATTATTGGAGCAATAATGTCACCATCTAGTACTGCCTCTTTGTTATTACAAATTTCCTTAATTTCGTTATCTAAAACAGCGTTGTCCCTCTGGTTTAGTTTAGGGAAGTGATATACTACACCGAATATATTTTTCCTAGTTTCCTCGGATTTTCACACATATGGAATCACACCTTAGTGCATTACGCTTCTTAATTTCAATCACATAAAGTTCCTGTGGTGGCCAAGCCACCATCTTTTTTTATGAGTACAGGCTTCATAAAATTTATTGTTCCCAGTCAAGGCTATTTCTCATATCAGGTGTTTGTTTGGATTAAACCAAGACTGGATTGTCTGATGAGCAAGCAGGTAATTCGTGCCCTTATTAGAATATGCTGTGATCATTTGTGTAATTCAAGCAGTTTGTCTCCTCCTAGAAGGGCAGATACTTTAAATTCTTGGAGCCACTTATTACTTGACTAGCTGTGAGGTCTCCGTTGCCTCCTACACTATCACTCAACGCCCCTAAAATGAAGTACGCTTTAAACAAGTTTGACACAGTTGAGATTGTCCCACATCATAAAATAATCTAGAGCATCGTCCTTATCATGTAAATTCTTAAGTCTTTGATTTGCACTCATGGGTTTTTTAGTGTATTTGTGTCCAGGTCATACCTAGGCGGTAATCTTGCAAGTCTCCTTCCGTTGTCTTTGAATTTCTTTGTGAGAGATTTGTATCTTTTGAGAATTTCTTCCGATCTACTTTGCCTTAAATCATTTGTGCTAACTTAAGACAAAGATCGTGTAATCTGGTGCGTCTTTAGTTATCTAAGCAAAATTATCTAAATTCACAGTTAAGCCTCGCACATTTTTTTTTACGTAATTCTTTGTCTTTATGCCTTACAATTGACTCCCCGAGTAAGACTACCTGCGATGTTCCTGGGACATTGGCTGGCAGACCCGTGACTCTTCCTGAGGATGTGCTGGGCAGCATGCCAGGAGAAAGATTAATTAGCATATCGACCTTGTTTCTCTGAATAATGTTGCTTCCTACTACAAGCTCAATGGACTTATTAATATTCTTCGTCAGTGTAAAACTGCTGGGAGCATCCTTTGCACATTGGAGTTCAGTAAATCTGTACTCCTGTCTCTCACTACTCTGAGAATCCATAATTTACTCATATATAGTGAGCCGGAGGTGACCTGACAATTGCCTGCTTCGAGACATAATACACCCTGTCACAAAGTGGGAATTATATGTCTTTTTTCCATAGCTTGCTCAAGAGCTATTTTTTTTAAAATGTTCAGACACTTTCCCTGAACGTTAACAACCGAAGAAATCCTTAATGAAATGACAATCATAAATAGACCACTCATACCACTTCGCGGGAACCATATTTAGCAAGTTTGCACAAGTTAATCCGTTAAACCTGGGGAGGTAAAGTTGGGTAAAACAGGTATCCCTCTCTTCTTCCTTCCAGAGAACATTTTCTTAATAAACCCTGACATTTTCTTAATAAACCCTGGCATTTTCTTAATAAACCCTGACATTTTCTTAATAAACCCTGACATTTTCTTAATAAACCCTGGCATTTTCTTAATAAACCCTGACATTTTCTTAATAAACCCTGGCATTTTCTTAATAAACCCTGACATTTTCTTAATAAACCCTGGCATTTTCTTAATAAACCCTGACATTTTCTTAATAAACCCTGACATTTTCTTAATAAACCCTGACATTTTCTTAATAAACCCTGACATTTTCTTAATAAACCCTGTCATTTTCTTAATAAACCCTGTCATTTTCTTAATAAACCCTGTCATTTTCTTAATAAACCCTGACATTTTCTTAATAAACCCTGACATTTTCTTAATAAACCCTGACATTTTCTTAATAAACCCTGACATTTTCTTAATACACCCTGACATTTTCTTAATAAACCCTGACATTTTCTTAATAAACCCTGACATTTTCTTAATAAACCCTGACATTTTCTTAATAAACCCTGACATTTTCTTAATAAAACCTGACATTTTCTTAATAAACCCTGTCATTTTCTTAATAAACCCTGACATTTTCTTAATAAACCCTGTCATTTTCTTAATAAACCCTGACATTTTCTTAATAAACCCTGACATTTTCTTAATAAACCCTGTCATTTTCTTTAAAAACCCTGACATTTTCTTAATAAACCCTGTCATTTTCTTAATAAACCCTGACATTTTCTTAATAAACCCTGTCATTTTCTTAATAAACCCTGACATTTTCTTAGTAACTACTGTACTTGCTTGTTCTCTATATAAAGTGCTCGTTTTAGTTTTTCTTCCTTCCTTATCTAAGCAGTTGAAGTTTGTTAACAGTATCTAAGCAGTTGAAGTTTGTTAACAGTATCTAAGCAGTTGAAGTTTGTTAACAGTATCTAAGCAGTTGAAGTTTGTTAACAGTATCTAAGCAGTTGAAGTTTGTTAACAGTACCTAAGCAGTTAAAGTTTGTTAACAGTATCTAAGCAGTTGAAGTTTGTTAGCAGTATTTAAGCAGTTGAAGTTTGTTAACAGTATCTAAGCAGTTGAAGTTTGTTAACAGTGAACGTAATCTTAGTTTCATGTAGCCATTGGAAAACTTTGTTGATATATATGTTTTTTTCTTCTGTAATTTTTACTGAAGTGATTTTCCTGCATATTTTCTTATGATGGTTATGGCGACACGAAGCTGTAGTGTGGCTGGTCACGTCACGTCACGTCACGTCAGTCAAGGTGACATGACCATACCGTGTTACTTTACTGAGGATGGACTTTGTTTTCTAAGTATCGCTTTTTGTGTTCTATTTGTTAAAAAATGGAATATCCATTTCCTCACTTTGGCTGTTGACGTCATTTCATGGACTATCTCTCCTTGGTAACATTTGTCATATGCCATTGCTAGGTCTACCATTGCTAGGTCTACCATTGCTAGCTCTACCATTGCTAGCTCTACCATTGCATGCTCTGTCATTGCAAGCTCTGCCATTGCAAGCTCTGCCATTGTTAGCTCTACCATTGCTAGGTCTACCATTACTAGCTCTACCATTGCTAGGTCTACCATTGCTAGCTCTACCATTGCTAGGTCTACCATTGCTAGCTCTACCATTGCATGCTCTGTCATTGCAAGCTCTGCCATTGCAAGCTCTGCCATTGCAAGCTCTGCCATTGCTAGCTCTACCATTGCTAGCTCTACCATTGCTAGCTCTACCATTGCAAGCTCTGTCATTGCTAGCTCTACCATTGCAAGCTCTGTCATTGTAAGCTCTATCATTGTAAGCTCTTCCATTGCAGCTCTGCCATTTCAATTTCTGTTAAGGTCACTTTTGCGTTTTACTTTCCATCCAAAACCTTAATGATTTTGTAATGATGATCACTTGTGACAGACATGATAGTCATGCTCTAAATCATGTGCATTTGGATTTTATAGGTCACGCTTGTTCATAAAGTCAGTAAGTTGACTCATCAGCGCCCCTTCAGAGATATTTATGACGTGTGACGTCAGCGCTAATGGACTATACTTTTTTGTCATTGCTCTGTTGCCTCTGTTGCGAGGAAGGGTTGTGTTTATACCTTCAAAGCCTCTGAGATTTCATCTAAATCTAAACTCCTACACCAAAGTACACTCAGTACTCGTTCTGATGGTGAGAGGATAATGAGAGGGAAGGGGAGACTAGAGGAGGAGAGAGAAGAGAGGTGAGATGGGGAAGGGAGGAAGAGGAGAGGAGGAAAATAGGTGGGGAAGGAGGAAGGAAGGAGAGAAAGAGAGAGAGCTGGGTAGAGATGAAGTTGAGAGAGGAAAAGGGCGTGACACTCAACCAAAATGCCTGAGATACAGTGGTCAGACAATTTATTAAGGTGATGCAGCAGAGGCGAGAATGGGCGTGATCAGCTTGCAGGTGTCGTCTTAACCTGACACTCGTGGAACTAGCTGTCGAAAATGTGAAAATTATCTCCCACACGTGATAATTTGGTCTGTCTGTGTCATGAGTGAGAGAGAGAGAGAGAGAGAGAGAGAGAGAGAGAGAGAGAGAGAGAAAAGAGAGAGAGAGAGAGAGAGAGAGAGAGAGAGAGAGAGAGAGAGAGAGAGAGAGAGAGAGAGAGAGAGAGAGAGAGAGAGAGTTAGACTTAGTTCGTTACCATTTGTCAAAGGCACATGTCGCTGAGACACTTCGCCTGTTGTGTGTTTGTATGTGTTGGCGTGTGTGTTTGTTAGTTTATTACTATTTGTCAGACGCACTTGAGTGTGTGTGTGTGCTCACCTAATTGTGGTAGCAGTGGTCGAGTCATAGCTCCTGGCCCCACCTCTTCACTGGTCGCTACTAGGTCCACTCTCTCCCTGCTCCATGAGCTTTATCATCCTATTCTTAAAGCTATGTATGGATCCTGCCTCCACTACATCACCTTCCAGACTATTCAACTTCCTGGCAACTCTATGGCTGAAGAAATACTTCCTAACATCCCTGTGACTCTTCCGAGTCTTCAGTTTTCAATTACGATATGTCGTTATCATGTCCACACCATCCATTCTATCCTCCAGTATCGTCAGGTCTATTTCCTTAACCTCTCCTCGTAGGACATGCCCCTTAGCTCCAAGACTAGTCTTGTTGCAAATCTTTGCACTTTGTCTAATTTCGTGACGTGCTTGACCAGATATGGGTTCCAAACTGGTGCTGCATACTCCAATAAGAGCCTGTACACGGTGTACAGAGTCTTGAACGATTCCTTACTGAGGTGTCGGAACACTGTTCGTAGGTTTGCCATAAGCCTATATACTACAGCAGTTATTTAGTTGATGCGCGCCTCAGGAGATGTGCTCGGTATGATACTCACTCCAAGATCCTTTTCCTTGAGTGTGGTTTGCAATCAATCTTTGCCCCCCCCTAAACTATACTCTGTCTGCGGCCTTCTTTGCACTTCCCCGATCTTCATGACTTTGCACTTGGTGGTGTTAAACTCCAGGAGCCTGTTCCTGGACTAGGCTTGCAGCCTGTCCAGATCCCTTTGTAGTCCTGCTTTATCCTCCTTGCTCCATGTGCTTTGTCGCACCTCTTCCTAAAGCAATGTATGGATTCTGCCTCCACTACATCACTCTCCAGAATTTTCCACTTCCCGACAACTCTATGACTGAAGAAATACCTCCTAGCATCCCTGTGACTCGTCTGAGTTTCAGCTTCCAATTGTGTCCCCTTGTTGCTGTGTCCCATCTCTGGAACATCCTGTCTCTGTCCACCTTGTCAGTTCCCCTTAGTATATGATATGTTGTCATCATGTCCCAACTCTCTCCTGTCTTCCGTTGTCGTCACGTCTATTTCCTTTAACCTCTCCTCATAGGACATGCCCCTTAGCTACGGGATTAGTAGTGTTGAAAACCTCTGCTCTTTCTCTAATTTCTTAACGTGCTTGACTAGGTGTGGGTTCCAGACTGGTGTTGCATACTCAAGTATGGCCATGATATACATTGAGTACAGAGTCCTGAATGATTTCTTACTGAGGTGACGGAACGCTATTCTTAGGTATGCTAATCGCCCAAATGCTGTAGTAGTTATTTGGTTGATGTTCACTTCAGGAGATGTGCTCGGTATAATACTCACCCTTAGATCCTTTTCCTTGAGTAAGGTTTGCAGTCTTTGGCCCTCTACACTGTACTCTGTCCGCAGTCTTCACCTCCTCGGTTGTGTGTATTTCATCCAGCACTTGCTAGTGTATCCATTGTTGGACTTCCCCATCCTCCTTATTCTGAATTCACGGAGACCTTCTTGTCTCCACAGTAAATTCTTCTTTAAATCTCATGTTGAGCTCCTCACTTACTTCTTGGTTGTTTCTTGTGAACTTTCCACCTTACTTCCTCAACCTGATTACCTGGTCCTTGACTGTTGTTTTCCTCCTGATGTGGCTATACAACAGCTTCGAGTCAGACTTGACTTTTGATGATATGTCGTTTTTGTATTGTCGCTGGCCTCCCTCTTTATCTGTGCATAATCGTTTCTGCCTCTTCACCCAATCTCTTTATTTTACAGGGTCCTTTGTCTTCTGTACTTTATACATTTTCTGGCTCGTTGTGGTCTTCCTATTATTTCTGTTCCCTTTGGAAACAAACCTCTCCTCTGACTCCTTGCATTTTGTTGTCACATAGTCCATCATTTCGTTTACTGATTTTCCTACAAATTTTCTCTCCCACTGAACCTCTTGCAGGAAGTTCCTCATACCTGTGTAGTCCCCCCTTTTGTAGTTTGGCTTCTCCAACCCTACTCCTGCTACCCTCTCCACTTGTAACTCTATTATGAATTCAAAGCTCACAACCATGTGATCATTAGCTCCGAGGGGCTTTTCATATGTGATGGTCTCGATGTCCGAACTACTCATGGTGAATATGAGGTCCAGTCTTGCTGGTTCATTCTCACCTCTCTCTGGTAGTGTCCCTAACATGTTGATGCATGAGGTTTTCCAGTACCATATCCATCATTTTGGCTCTCCATATTTTGTGACCCCTGTATGGCTCCAGTTTTTGCCAATCTCCTTGTGATTGAAATCACCCATTACTAGTAACTTCGCTCTACCCATGTGAGCTCTTCTGGCCACCTCATCTAGTGTGTCCATCATTTCTCTGTTGCTCTTTACATATTCTTCTCTTCGCCTCCTGCAGTTCTGTGGCAGGTTGTACATCACTGCAATTACCACTTTATGGCCCCCAGACTGAATTGTTCCTATTATGTAGCTCCTTTCGCTCATTCCTTCCATTTCCTCAAATCCTCCACCAGTTTTTAATGAGCAGTGCAACTCCCCCTTCCCCTCTGCTCCCTCTATCTTTCCTCAGGATCTGATATCCGGATGGAAAGATTGCGTCTGTTATCATCCTGGTGAGTTTTGTTGCTGTGAGTGCTACGATGTCTGGGGACATCTCCTTGATTCTTTCATGCCACTCCTCATATTTATTAGTTTTTCTGTCAGCATTCGTATACCAATCCTTCAAATTCTTTTCTAAAACTGTGGTGTGAGGGGGTATGTTGGGGTTGGGAAGTGGGTGATCTGGCAAGGAACTATGGGGGTTTGCTGTGAAGGTGGAGTTTGTGATGATTGGGGTTGGATCAGTGGATGTGGTGTGGGGGTTTTGAGTTATATTGTTTGGGTGCATTGGGGTTGTCAGAGTTGAGGGCCTTCTGTAGGTGGTTCTGAGAGAGGTTGTATTTGCTCTTCCTCCTGAGTCTGGGTTCTTCTGCTCATCTCCTTCTTTGCCTCTCTTTCCTCTTTGCATCACTGTACCCTCTCTCTCAGTTTCTGTCTTTCTTCTTGTGTTCTGTAGTGGTCGAGGTATACCCTCCAGTACGCTGGTATGTCCCTTAGTTGTGCTTTCTTCTGCTGGATCCTGCTTCGTGCTGATTCTGCCTTGAAAATCACTTCTGACTGGCCGGTTTCTTCCTCTTGCAAACTGCCATATTCTCAGAAAATTTGTCAGCTGGGTCATGTCATCCTCTCCTACTGCTTTCATGATATTTTCAATTGCTTTTTTCTCCCCCTGTCTTCTTGCTCGTAAGTTTCCCCTTCAACTTCTTGGAGCCCTTAAGCAAAGACTAACTTCTTCATTTCATTCTCCCACCGAATTTCCATTTGTATCCCTTGATTTGATTTACTTGCCCCCATTGCAGCTTTCCTTTCTTCAATCTCTTCTCTATCTGTTGTCCCTGTTCCCAGTGGTCTGTCATTTACCCTTCTCAGCTTTTCCTGGGCACCACTGTGGTCTGTTAGGGCCTTTGCATATAGCTTAGCTCTTTCGTTTTCTTCAGTCTCCTCGTATGTTCCTGGTGTGCTCCTCGTCTTTTCCTGGGCTCCACGGTGGTCTGATAGGGCCTCTGTGTACAGTTTAACTTCTTTGTTCCCTTCAGTTCCCTCGTTTGTGACTGATGTAGCAGCTCCTGATGTCATGCCCATACTGCTCTTTGGTTCTTTAGATTGTTTCAGATTTTTCAGTTCCTCTTCTAAGCTCTGTATCTTAGCCTCTGCTGCTGTGGCTTGTAGCTCACCATTTTCTGACCTCTGCAGCTATCCTCTCCTCTATTTTCTTGCTAAGCTCTTCTAGTTTCCTTCCCCACTCCTGCTCCCTTTTCATGAGCTCTGCCACCCGATCTTCCTCCCCAGACTCATCCTCCAGACCTATGTAAACTTATTGTGTCGTTTGTGATGTGTGTGGGGGAGATGTAGGGAGAGGGAGAAAGAGAGATAGGGGGAGGGGGAGACAGTGGCAAAAGATGAAGAAAGATGGGGAGGGAAAAGAGATGGGAATAGGGGGAGGGAGAGGCAAAGGGAGAGAGAAAAGGGGAGAGGGAGAGGAGAAAAATAGGGGGAGGAAAAAAGGGAGAGGAGGGGAAGAAGAGAGGAGGAGGAGAGGAGAGAGAGAGAGAGAGAGAGAGAGAGAGAGAGAGAGAGAGAGAGAGAGAGAGAGAGAGAGAGAGAGAGAGAGAGAAAGAGAGAGGGGGGGTTGTGGAGTGGAGGGTGAGCAGGCGAGTGGGGGCGAGTGAGTGTGTGTGGGAATGTGTGTGTATGGGTATATGTGTGTGTGGGAATATGTGGATCTATATGATCTATAGATCTATATGATCTATATGTGTGGATCTATATGAGTGTGGGTTTATTGAGTGTGTGAAAAGTAGTGGGTAGGAATGTGTGTTAGGGTGTGTGAGTGTCTATGTGCGGTTTGCGTTTTACACATGGTCTGCTGTGCTCCTCTGACGTGACCTAACCCAGCAACCCCCTACTAGCTTGTACTTTCTAAGCTTACCCTCTTCCTTGTGGCTCTAGTCTAATAGACACCTGACTGCCCGCCCTGGTTCTGTTTTAAATACTAGAATGACCGTTCACAAAACAGCTGGTGCTACATGGAAACCCACAACTGACTCCCCAAAACCACGCACAGGTGAACATACTAGCGAAGCTGCCCGTAAAATGTCCAAATCGGTGTGATGTCCTGGCCTAGCACTTCCACTTTCATTTCGTCTTTCTATATATAATATATTCTTATATACTGTGCTTCTTTTACTGGTCACACACTGGTTTCATTTTATCTTTCTTGGGTGACACATGTGGCATCATCACCTGCCCTACACTAGACCTGCTATCTCTTGACTTACGCCGCCAATATCACTTTCCACATCACTTATGTGGCTCAGGGCGACTTGTAACTCACTTCAGGGGTTGTTCACTACCCTGACACATTTAATGACCCCTGCAGTAATCTTGGGTAGCCCACAAAATGCTTAAATTCACAGAGCACTAAGATTGTGACTCACGCACACGTGATCCCTACTGTATGTACTCACCTATTTGTACTCACCTATTTGTGGTTGCAGGGGTCGAGTCATAGCTCCTGGCCCCGCCTCTTCACTGATTGCTACTAGGTCCTCTCTCTCCCTGCTCCATGAGCTTTATCAAACCTAGTCTTAAAACTATGTATGGTTCCTGCCTCCACTATGTCGCTTTCCAAGCTATTCCACTTCCTGACAACTCTATGACTGAAGAAATACTTCCTAACATCCCTTTGACTCATAGGAGTCTTCAACTTCCAATTGTGACCCCTTGTTTCTGTGTCCCCTCTCTGGAACATCTTGTCTCTGTCCACCTTATCTATTCCTCGCAGTATTTTATATGTCGTTATCATGTCTCCCTAACCCTCCTGTCCTCTAGTGTCGTCAGGCCGATTTCCCTTAACCTTTCTTCGTAGGACAATCCCCTTAGCTCTGGGACTAGTCTTGTTGCAAACCTTTGCACTTTCTCTAATTTCTTGACGTGCTTGACCAGGTGTGGGTTCCAAACTGGTGCTGCATACTCCAGTATGGGCCTGACGTATATGGTATACAGAGTCTTGAATGATTCCTTGGTGAGGTATTGGAACGCTATTCTTAGGTTTGCCAGCCGCCCGTATGCTGCAGCAGTTATCTGATTGATGTGTGCCTCAGGAGATGTGCTCGGTATTATACTCACCCCAAGATCTTTTTCTTTGAGTGAGGTTTGCAGTCTTTGGCCACCTAGACTATACTCTGTCTGCGGTCTTCTTTGCCCTTCCCGATATTCATGACTTTACATTTGGCAGGGTTAAATTCAAGGAGCCAGTTACTGGACCAGGCTTGCAGCCTGTCCAGGTCTCTTTGTATTCCTGCCTGATCCTCGACTGATTTGATTCTTCTCATTAACTTCACATCATCTGCAAACAGGGACACTTCTGAGTCTATCCCTTCCGTTATGTCATTCACATATACCAAAAACAGTACAGGTCCTAGGACTGACCCTTGTGGAACTCCACTCGTCACAGGTGCCCATCTCACATCTCGTCACGTACCATGACTCGTTGTTGCCTCCCTGTCAGATATTCTCTGATCCATTGCAGTGCTTTTCCTGTTACGTGTGCCTGATCCTCTAGCTTTTGCATTAATCTCTTGTGAGGAACTGTGTCGAACGCCTTCTTGCAGTCCAAAAAATGCAGTCTATCCACCCCTCTCTCGTGTCTTACTTCTGTTACCTTGTCATAAAACTGCAGTAGGTTTGTGACACAGGATTTTCCTTCCCTGAAACCGTGCTGGTTGTCGTTTATAAGCTTGTGTCTTTCTAGGTGCTCCACCATTCTCCTCCTGATGATCTTCTCCATGACTTTGCATACTATACACGTCAGTGACACAGGTCTGTAGTTTAATGCCTCGTGTCTGTCTCCTTTCTTAAAAATTGGGACTACATTTGCCATCTTCCACGCCTCAGGTAGTTTAACCAGATGTGTGTGTGTGTGTGTGTGTGTGTGTGTGTGTGTTTGTGTTCACTTATATGTGAATGCAGAGGTCGTTTCACAGCTCCTCTATGTGTGTAGTTGTGTAATGTGTGTATGCGCGTTAACTCATCTATTTGTACTCACTTATTTGTGGTTGCAGGAGTCGAGTTACAGCACTTGGCCCCGCCTCTTCGCTGGCTCCTTCTAGGTTCTCTCCCTCCATGCTATAAAGCATTATCGTTCCTCTTCTTAAAGCTATGTATGGATAATGCCTCCATTACATTTTCCTCCAGATTTTTCCACTTCCTGACAATTCTATGACCGAAGAAATACGTCCTAACATCCATGTGACTCATCTGAGTTTTCAGCTTCCAGTTGTGACCCCTTGTTGCTGTGTCTTACCTCTGAAACATTCTGTCCCTATTCTCACTGTTAATTCCTCTCAGTATGTTATATGTTGTTATCATGTCTCCTCTATCCTTCATGTCCTCCAGTGTTGTCAGGTTGATTTCCCTCAACCTCTCCTCATTGGACATGCCTCTTAATTCCGGAACTAGTCTTGTTGCAAATCTGTGCACTTTGTCTAATTTCTTGACGTGTTTAACCAGATGTGGGTTTCATACTGTTGCTGCGTACTCTAATATGGACCTTACACACACTGTGTATAGTGTCTTCAATGACTCCTTACTTAGGTTCGTCAGGCGCAGTTATTTGGTTGACGTACTCCTCATGAGATGTGCTCGGTATGATACTCACCCCAAGATCTATTTCCTTGAGTGAGGTTTGCAGCCTTTGGCTCTGTAGCTTGTACTCCGTCTCCTTTCTTCTCTAACCTTTACCAATATTCATGACTTTGCACTTGGTGGGTTAAACTCCATGAACCATTTGTCGAAGCAGTTTTGCAGCCTGTGCAGAACCATGTGTAGTCCAACCTCATCCCCCATCCGCTTGAGTTCTTCGCATTAGCTTCACTTCGTATGCAAACAGAGACAACTCTGACTTTATCCCTTTCACCATGTCATTGACATATATCAGAAACAGAACCGGTCCTAGGTCCGACCCTTGTGGAACCCCGCCCGTCATAAAAGCCCACTCTGACTTCTCGTCACGTTCCATCAATCGTTGTTTCCTTCCGGTCAGGTATTCTCCGATAAATTGCAGTGCCTTTCCTGTTATTCCTGCCTGCTCCTTTACCTTTTGCAATAATCACTTGTGCGGGGCTATGTCAAGATACTTTTTATAGTCCAAGATAATGTAGTCTACCAACCCCTCTCTCTATCTCTCTCCTGTCTTCTGTCACCTAATTGAAAACTCCAGTATGTTTGTGACACAGGATTTCCCTTCCCTGAAACTGTGCTGGTAATCATACATATGTTCATTCCTTTCTATGTGCTCCACTACTCTTCACCTGTTAAGCTTCTCCTTGACTTTGCATACTGTACATCTTAGTGACACTGGTCTGTAGTTTAATGCCGCTTGTCTGTCTCCTTTCTTAAAAATGTGGACTACATTGCCTGTCTTCCACACTTCAGGTAGTCGCCCTGTTTCGATAGATGTGTCGAAGATTGTTGTTAGTGGCACACACAGTACCTCAACTCCCTCAGTTAGGACCCATGGAAAAATGTCCGGTCCCACCACCTATGAGGTATCAAGTTCTTATAGCAGCTTCTTCATCTCCTCCTCGGTTGTGGGTAT
Source organism: Cherax destructor (assembly GCA_009830355.1). Classification (NCBI taxonomy): domain Eukaryota; kingdom Metazoa; phylum Arthropoda; class Malacostraca; order Decapoda; family Parastacidae; genus Cherax; species Cherax destructor. The sequence goes on from WNWK01014828.1 coordinate 40,333, forward strand.
TGTTTGCAGCACTTGTTGAGCTCTTCGCATACATCTTGGTCGTTTCTTGTGATCTCTCCTCCTTCAAACTTCAGCCTGATTACCTGGTCCTTGACTGTTGTTTTTCCACCTGATGTGGATCAGATTTGGCAATCGATGCTACATCATTCTCATATTGCAGTTAGGCCTCCCTCCTTATCCACGCATATTTGATTCTGGCTCTTCGACTAATCTCTTTATTTTCCTGGGTCCTTTGTCTTCTATACTCTTTCCATTTTCTAATTCACTTAATCTTCGCCTCTCTGCACCTTTGGGTGAACTAAGGGTTCGTTCTGGTCTTCCCATTGTTTCTGTTGCCCTTGGGTATGAACCTTTCTTCTGCCTCCCTGCATTTTATGAACACATATTACATCATTTCGTTTATTGTTATTTCCACCAGTTATCTTTCCCACAGTACCTCAAGTAAAAATAATTAAATTTAATAATAAACAAAAACAATGTTTGTTATTATTAAATAATTGTAAACTTATCTAACATATATTTAACTGAATTAGGCTAAATTAAATTTCGCTTGTTATAATAAGATTACGCAAGTTTTCTAATTCTTTTTTGGTACAAAATTATTAATTTTTACATTTACATAATTGAAAAAAATATATATATTTTAACGTACAAGATTTGCTTTTAGAATGGACTTAATTTTAAACAAGTTGTTGCTAAGTGACCAGTTTTACCTATTCGGTACGAATATATATTATATATATATATATATATATATATATATATATATATATATATATATATATATATATATATATATATATATTGGGAGGTAGTAGGTTGGTAGTCAGCAACCACCCAGGGAGGTACTACCGTCCTGCCAAGTGAGTGTAAAACGAAAGCCTGTATTTGTTTTACATGATGGTAGGATTGCTGGTGTCTTTTTTCTGTCTCATAAACATGCAAGATTTCAGGTACGTCTTGCTACTTCTACTTACACTTAGGTCACACTACACATACATGTACACGTTTATGTATACACACTCATCTGAGTTTTCTTTGATTTTATCTTAATAGTTCTTGTTCTTATTTCTTTTCCTTTCATATCCATGGGGAAGGGGAATAAGAATCTTTCCTCCTTAAGCCATGCGTGTTTTAAAAGTTAACTAAAATGCCGGGAACAATGGGCTAGTAACCCCTTTTTCTGTATAGATTTACTAAAAAGAAAAAGAAGAAAACCGTCAAAGTGGGATGTTTGAATGTTCGTGGATGTTGTGCGAATGATAAGAAAGAGATGATTGTAGATGTTATGAATGAAAAGAAGCTGGATGTCCTGGCTTTAAATGAGACAAAGATGAAGGGGGTAGGAGAGTTTCAGTAGGAAGAAATAAATGGGATTAAGTCAGGAGTTTCAAATAGAGTTAGAGCTAAAGAAGGAGTGGCAATAATGTTGAATAATCAGTTATGGCAGGTAAAGAGGGATTATTAATGTATAAATTCAAGGATTATGTGGAGTAAAATAAAGGTTTGATGTGAAAAGTGGGTTATAGTAAGTGTTTATGCACCTGGAGAAGAGAGAAGTGTAGAGAGAGAGAGAGAGAGAGAGAGAGAGAGAGAGAGAGAGAGAGAGAGAGATTTAGGGAAATGTTGAGTGAGTGCGTGGGGAGTTTTGAACCAAGTGAGAGAGTACTTGTGGTTGGGGATCTAAATGCTAAAGTGGGTAAAAATGTTATGGAGGGAGTAGTAGGTAAATTTGGGGTGCCAAGGGTAAATGTAGATGGGGAACCGTTAATTGAGCTATGTGTAGAAAAAGGTTTGGTAATAATATTTTATGAAAATAAGAATAAATAAATATACAAGGTATGATATAGCACGTAATGAAAGTAGTTTGTTAGATTATGTATTGGTGGATAAAAGATTGATGGGTAGGCTCCAGTATGTACATGTTTATAGAAGGGCAACAGATATATCGGATCATTATTTAGTTGTAGCTACAGTTAGAGTAAAAGGTAGATGGGATAAAAAGAAAATGGCAACAGCAAGTAAGAGAGAGGTAAAAGTGTATAAACTAAGGGAGGAAGAAGTTAAGGTGAGATATAAGCAACTATTGACAGAAAAGTGGGCTAGTGCAAGTAGGAGTAGTGGTGGGGTTGAGGAGAGTTGGGATAGTTTTAAAAATGCAGTATTAGAATGTGGGGCAGACGTTTGTGGCTATAGAAGGGTGGGTGCAGGAGGAAAGAGGAGTGAGTGGTGGAATGATGAAGTAAAGCGTGTGATAAAAGATAAAAAGGTAGCTTATGAGAGGTTTTTACAAAACAGAAGTGTTAATAGAAGAGCAGAGTATATGGAGAGTAAAAGAAAGGTGAAGAGACTGGTGAGAGAGTGCAAAAGGAGAACAGGAGTGGGAGAGGTTCTGTCAAGAAATTTTGCTGAAAACAAGAAAAAATTGGTAGAAGCAGAACAGATGTGAAGACGATGTAATCAGTCCATCACCCTTGAAGACGTAGTTTTAAGGTGGTCAGTCCCTCAGCCTGAGAAGAGTATTTGTTCCATAGTCTGAAACAATGTGAAGTTGAAGTGACAGTATGAAGTCTTATATACTCTCAGACACTGCAACACAATTGTATCTTGGTACAGAACAGAAAACACCTTGGACAACTTCTACAAGTGAGAATGGTTGGATTTGAGAGGGACGTGACCTCTCATCGATTTCATTATTTCTTCTCATATACTGTCACCTCCTGACAGTATATGAGGCTCCTTACTGTCACCTTCTTCACATTGTTTCAGACTATGGAACATATACTCTTCTCCAGGCTGTGGGACTGACCACCTCAAAACTACGTCTTCAGGGGTGATGAACTGATTACATCGTCTTCACATCTCTCCTGATTCTACCAAGTTGTTTGTACTTGACTGAAGAAGCCTACTGTGTAGGCGAAACGTTTCGAAATAAAGATACCTAACTGTTGCATGTGTCTGGTAATTATCCGTGTATATGGACCCACTCAGCAACTGCAAAGGAGTTCACGGAAGAGATAAGGAAGATATGTCTTTAAAACCTCACCCTCTGCGAGGCTGAGAGACTGATTACTTCATCTTCTGCATTCTTTCTTTTATGTCCCAGTATTGCACTCATAAAGCCACTGGCTTAAGAAACGTTTAATTAATAAAAAGATACTCTCATATTGCACATGTGTCTAATTCATGAACTCTGCAGTATTGTGTACCTCTGGTACATTAAAGAATATCCTCATTGAACTTAGGTAGTAGGTTGGTAGACAGCAACTGCCCAGGGAGGTATTACCGCCCTGCCAAGTGAGTGTAAAACGAAAGCCTGTAATTGTTTTACATGATGGTAGGATTGCTGGTGTCTTTTTCTGTCTCATAAACATGCAAGATTTCAGGTACATCTTGCTACTTCTACTTACACTTAGATCACATTAAACATGCATGTACAAGCATATAAATACACACACCCCTCTGGGTTTTCTTATATTTTCTTACTAGTTCTTGTTCTTGTTTATTTCCTCTTATCTCCATGGGAAAGTGGAACAGAATTCTTCCTCCGTAAGCCATGTGTGTCGTAAGAGGCGACTAAAATGTCGGGAGGAAGGGGCTAGTAACCCCTTCTCCTGTATACATTACTAAAGTTAAAAAGAGTAATTTTTGCTTTTCTTTTTTGACATAGAGATGTAAGCCATAGCTTCGTGTCTTCCTTTGCGGATGACACCCGGATTGCCATGACAGTGACCTCCATCGAAGACACCGCAAGACTCCAAGCGGACATCAACCAAATCTTCAAATGGGCCACTCAAAAGAATATGAAGTTCAGTGAAGAGAAATTTCAACTACTCAGACATGGAAAACTTGAGAAAATTAAAACTGTATCAAGGTATACGACAAATTCTAACCATACAATAGAGCGAAAAACTAATGTGAAGGACTTGGGAGTGATAATGTCAGAGGATCTCGCTTTCAAAGATCACAACAATGTATCTACCGTATCTGTTAAGAAAATGACATTATGGATAATGAGAACCTTTAAAATTAGGGACGCCAAGCCCATGAGGATTCTCTTCATATCGATTGTTCTCTCTAGGCTGGAATACTGCTGTACATTAACTACCCCCTTCAAGGCAGGCGAAAATGCTGACCTGGAGAGTGTATAAAGAACTTTCACGGCACACATAAGTACGATAATGCTCCTAAATTATTGGGAACGGTTGTAGGCCCTTGATCTGTATTCCCTGGAACGCAAGCGAGAGAGATACATGATAATATACACTTGGAAAATGCTAGAAAGATTAGTACCAAACTTGCACACGAAAATCTCCCGGCAGGAGATGCAACATTCCCCCAATGAGAAGCAGGGTCGCCACGAGTACACTGAGAGACAACACAATAAGTGTCAGGGGCCCAAGACTGTTCAACTGCCTCCCATCATACATAAGGGGGATTACTAATTGACCCTTGGCTGTCTTAAGAAGGCACTGGACAGGCACCTAAAGTCAGTACCTGACCAGCCGGGCTGTGGTTCGTACGTCAGTTTGCGTGCAGCCAGCAGTAACAGCCTGGTCTCTGACAGTGCCACGGGGGCGTTGACCCCCGAAAACCTCTCCAGGTATGCTCCAGGTATACCCTGTTGAAAAAAGAAGATCCTCCTTGAAGACTTTGACCTCCCAAACGTTAAGAGGAAATCTATTAGAGTTTTCTGAAGAGTTTGTTTTGAAGCATCAGATAACAGAAATTACCATAAATGAAAATACACAAGACCTGATCTTCACAAACACTGAAGAAATAATGAGACATAATCTCAAATCATAACCTCATTGAAGTGCATAGAAACATAAATACATAAAGAACCCAAGAAATAGCCAACGTCAAGGGATGTTTAGTAGAATAAATAAACAAATAAAAATGACGCATTTCCTGGGAAACCTGAGCATTCTTAACGCACAGCAATGCACTCAATATCTCATTACAGAAACATACGCATGCAAAGTCTGTAGAAAATATTTTCCGGTTAGAAAGTCTATAAGAATATGAAAGATTAAACAAAAGACGTACAAAAATATACAAAAAAAAAAAATTGTATGAACTTATTAAAAACGAGCATATCACAACAACAAAAATAATTATCTTCACCGAGAGATTACTTATATGGAGCACGAACAAAAACATTCACATCAGATTGGAAGTGCAAATGAAATGAAAAGCAGTGTCCATGTGACCTCTTATAGCTACATGTAGTATTGTGACCACCATTGCCCTGTTGCCCTGTTGTCTTGGTCTCCTGGTGTTGAATGGTGGGTTGAACATCACAGCTATTATTACCTTGGGTTTTCCAGTTCTGAGTGTTCCTATTATGTATTCGTTCGACCCCTCTCTGCTAAATTCGTTCATCCCCTCAAAAATCCACTAGTTCCTGATCACCTGCTCTGTTGCCTATGTACTTTCCTACTATTTGATATCCTCCACTTACTCTGTCGGCTGTGGTGACGAAGTTCTGAAGGCCAGTGATAAAACGTCTGGGACGATTGGTACTTACACCATTTAAAAAAAATTTATAATCCTTCCCAACATCTTCCCAACGTCTCCAAAGTACTTGCACAAGCCAACACTAACGTCGCCATGGCAACCAGTACATCCATCAAAAATCTTACTCTGACCAAAGTGAAGAACTTTGAACCAGTCAATGGAGGTGTTTACACAATCCCTTGCGGAGGCTACGACAACGTATACGTCGGTAAAACAGCATGTACCCTTCAAACACATCTCAATGAACATGCAAAAATGCTCTGAGTAATCTTTAATCGCTATTTCAGAAACCATTAAACAAAATGAAGGTAGCTTCATTATTTCGTAGGAATTAGCCGGAAATCTACCAAAAACAATAAACTCTGCCACCATATAGCAATCTAGAGTTACCTCCACTCATATTACTGCTACTACTGTAACTACTACTACCACTACTACTGTTACAAATACCATTACTACTACTACTACTACTACCACTACTACTACTACTACCACTACTGCTACTACTACCACCTATCTTTCGTCTCACGTGACACCTGTATATTTACTCTCTGCGTCCTTGCAATGTTTGTAACAGCTTGACAAAGCTCGTGGAGAGCGAAACGTTGCCACAGTAAGATGTCACTTTATTTGCATCTGTGTCCATTTACCTAATATTTTGTGGGTAGTTCTACCATTATTACTAATTGACTCCACCTGTCAAAGTGGATAGGTTGATAATTCAAATTCTGACTGGCTTCAAACTTAATGTGCTTGTGTATTTTATAGTATTGGTCCCTATATGATAACAAGAGAATTCCTCTTCAGCTTTGCTTGAAAGCCATTAACACTAAGTGGAAAGTTTAAGGCTGTTTATGTGATAATTTGTCATTGTTATGGAAACAGACTGGATATTAGTTTTGATGTGATAATATGTGAATGACAAATCTGATTCGCTTCATATCTTTAATGTTATACTTATGCCAATCTCTGCACTGATTTTTTTCCCGTGCATTGACGGGGGTTAAGCAATATTGGAATACCTTTCTCAGATCGTGAATCAACAGAAATACATGTAGCTTACTTATTATTCAGTATTACATTGATCAGAATTCTTACAGGAATATAGACAATCAAAAGGTATCAGTCCTGGGTGATAAACCGTCAAGTCAATAGAAAAAAAACAAGAGACAGACAGACTACTTGGCACACAGAGGCAGGAACTGGCAACTTAAACCAGGAATACTGACACTAGTAAGCCAAACTAGATACATACAGACACTGGCATATCAAATAAGACTCATACAGATATAATGGCGTTAACGTTGTGCTTTCGTTCTACCAACAGATCTGTCTGTGGGCCTCATCAGCGTACTGACGGACATCGTGTGGAAGAGCACTGTCTCTTGGAATGCTGGAAATGTTGGCTGTAAGGCAGTTAGATTTGCTCAGGTGAGTAGCCACCACTCATCTGGACACCTTACTACGGGAAGTTGTAGTCTACATGCTGACGCTTCACTGTATTGATTAATGTTGTATAAAGAGACTTGTATATTCATGTATTAGGTATTTTTGTATCTTCTGAATGTAGATAGTCTTCTGAAATTTAATTAATAAATTTTGCAAAATTTAAATGAGAAAAATTATATTTCTGCAAATTTTGTGGAAAAAAAATATATGTAAATTATCAAAAGTTTCTGTGCTGCATTGTTTCAGCACTGTAACTTTTAAATGAATTTATCTGACACATTTGAGAGAGGATTACCACTTAATTATGTGTAAAAATACCTCACAAACTGTATATATTGGTGAGTTTTTATGTCCTTATTGACGTGATGACACTCTTTGTAAGGTGTAACAATGTGACAATGAAAGCTACAAACAGTTGATTATTGTGTTAGCTGTATGCCAGAACATTCATGCATTGGGTCAATTAATTCAATTTTTTGAATGTCAAGTGTTGTAAGAACATGTTCCGTACGAGTCAGGTGAGGATTGCATTATCGCCCATGCATGATCACGAAAAGAAGGCTGCGTCCTTTGGCACAATAACATACTTTAGGTTGTGTATGACAAGTAGTGGGCTTCCAAGCGTACATAAAAAGTACTCGTAACAGATCAATAAGGTCACCTTGGGTATTGAAGGATCTTCTCCGACAACACTCGAGACGTCTTCGTACAACTGTACCTTATGCAAAAGTTAAAGTCTACATAGAGAGAAAGCAATCCAAAAAGTAATAGTGCATGCTCATGACGATAGCAAACTTCTGCATCATATAAAAGGGTGTAGCTTATACTGACAAGTAAGAGCGATACACACCTCACTGATCTCTGTATTTGATCCTTCATACCATCCGCTGTATAATTTTACTCCAAGAATATCCCCTTCACCAATAAGCTCTTGGCTTCTTATATTTATTGTAAACCCAACTCCAGATTTTGAGATCATCACCAATACAAATTAAGTCTTTTTAGAGTGACTATAATAATAGAAAACATAATCTGTGTTCTCACATATCTACATATAGTCCGCCATCGCTTGTTCTAGACATTTGCCCGTAAGCTGGTGATTGATATATAATCATAACCTGTTAGCATCTCCTCTTTTGTTAGAGCATATATTTCCTTAAGAATAGACTTCTATCGCGTGTTTACTAGAATGATAAAGGAAGCATTTTTTAACAGAGGACGAAAAACATAATCCTACGATACGTTTGGAAGAATGGACTTTCTTACAGACTGTAACCCTCTGTTACTTCTGTAATGGATTGCCTTTGTGAATAATTACCATTGTTTAGACTAGCCAGATCAGGAATAACTGGTGTTATACCAGCCAAAGCAACAGCACCATCCATGCAGTGGAACACCGCAACGGAATCCAAGATTTATCATTTTATCATATCTACTGTAAATCAGATACAGATGGAGCTTTCCTGAACCATATTGAATATTACACAGTAGAAATTTATGATCTACAGCGCTGTCTCATGGTTGGAATTTTTAGTTCAAAATATGTTTCCCTTTAGTTACTGTCAACCACCAGGCTCCTCTTTTTGTGAATTGTAACAATATTAGCCTCATTCCTAGCCTGTGCTAGGAAGAATTGGGAGAGGTGAATACCAGGGTATGTTAGCTGTTCAACAGAAGTATATTTGCTGTAAGTTTTGTATTGCCCAGCCTTCCTGTCATCTCGTATAACTCCGACTTAGATCTTGCGCGTAGCCAGGATGGATGTCTCCTGGGATTTACATCTCGGCAAGTAAATGGTCTGCCAGATCAGCCTTTATTCTTGGGTAAATATTTCGACAGTGCCAGTGCGTTCTCTGGAGTCCACTCTTACAAAAAACAATTTTGTTTTAGTTCCCATTTCTCATCGAGAGAATCATCTGTGGTCGACTAACTTAGTTTCCTACACTCGCACACACACACACACACACATACACACACACACACACACACACACACACACACACACACAGGGACCAGAGGAGAACGGCTCTGGTAAGGAAGAATGGATGAAAGAGCAGTGCAAAAGGATGGAACAAGAGTGGGAGAGAAAACTAGGAGAGCTTTCTGCAAAGATGGAGAGAGAGCTTTCTGTGAAACTGGAAAAGAGGTTGGAGGAGGAGAAGAAGAACTGGGAGGCACAAGCTGAAGATGCAGTAGCCAGGATAAGGGGCCTAGAAGATGAGGTAAACAGGCTGAAGCAGGTTACAGGGGTATTGACCAGTAAAGACACAGCATCAAGGGGGCCCATCGGGAAGGAAGATGTAACTTACGCTACGGCCGTATCTGCCTACCAAGCAGGGCCAAGGAGCGAAGGGGGTGAGCAGCTGAGAGCAGGTGGAGAGGGGAATAGGGCAAATGCAGAGGAACGATCATGCCACCAAGAGCAACAGGAAAAAAGAAGGGAGAAACAGGAGCCTGAGCTGCAGAGGGAAAGGCAATGGGAGGAGGAGAGGGCAAAGGCAGCGTTTATTCATGGGCTGAAGGAGAGTGAGGGAAGGACACACACTGAAAGACGGCAGGCAGAAAGAAAGGAGATTGAGAGCATACTCAAAGAAATAGGTGAAGAAGACATGTCCGAGATTGTAAAT